>WSFP011467987.1:0-18124 GCA_009831015.1 Picea engelmannii
GATTCTAGGAGTGCCTTTAGGTGAGTGAGGGAAATAAGGGTAATTAATTAATTAATGAAATTAATTTATGGAGGAATGAAGGGGATGGGTGACACATGTACGGGGAGGATTTTTATGAATTAAAGTAATTAAACATCAAATTAAATGGGATTTTGGGAAAGTAAGGGACTCAAAACTCTATATAATGGAGAGAGGAGAAGGATGATGGATCTCTTATGCTTGTGTAACATTACGCTACAAAAATTTATACTTGACTGAATTAGCTTGTGGGAGTTGGGATACCCAGCTCGGTGAGGAGTGGTAGCTCGGCCTTGCGAGGTGAGCTGGGAGCTAGCTGATTCTCTGGTTAGTGTGCGTGGTCCCTTTGCGGCTCAGGGGGCTAAGGGGGAAGAAGAGTACCCTTAGCTTTGGCTGGGAGGTACCGGTGAAGTCTCATCGGTCGACAAGCGGGAGTTGCATGGAGCGCGCAAGACATCAACTCAGGGTGGGCGATTGGGCAACAATACGCTTCCTTTATTTCTGCATGGTAGATCGTTAGTATGATTTATGGTTTCAGTTATGTATGCTTAATCAAGTAAATAATATCATAGTCTTAGCGTTCTAGTTGATGACTAAAATTTCCCCATAGCCTTAGCTTGATGTTGATTGATTTCCCATGGCCGTCGATCCCTTCATGTCTTGACTGTCCTGTGGTTTATTGATTGTGATGATTGCAGTTTATTTTTTCCTTCGTCCCTAGCTCATCAGTCCACGCCTGAGTAGTCGGCCAGGAGCCTGATCTACGGTTGTCGCTTCGGCGTTAATAGATCTATGGATCTCAATGCCCTACTTTTCTGTGCATGGATGATGAAAAAAGGATGTTCCTGTCAGCCGTATACCTCTGTTGTTTGTCATTGGCTGATTGTTGGTCTTGCACCTTGATGCGCATATTTAACCCTACAATTTATTGATTGATGGCGAAGTTTTTTTTAACTCTACGTTTGTATCTTGTTGGAGTTTCACTGGTTTATTTACCTCTGCATTCTACTTTGAATATCACTGTGACTGCATTTTTCACCTCTAGTTAAGATTGCATTCGTCGCTTGATTAAGACTGCTATTCATTGTTTTCCTGGAGATTGCGACCTCTGTGACTGCCTTTCGTTGATTTGTGGGAGAAATTTTTCCCAACTATTTTCTTTTATTTCTAGTCAGCTTGTTTAGATTTCTAGGTACTCGACCACTACTTGCATTTCGTTTTGACAGTGGGTGTAATTGATTAAAACAAACTTTATTTCTTGTCTTAGATGGCGCTTTTATAAGGATATAACTCAACGAATTAAATTATTGGATTGATATAACCTTAGTGGATTTATAGATTGTTAAACTCAACTTTCATGACCCCCTTACCTCTGGGATTTGTAACTGATAATTTTCTGTGTTATGGGCATTATTCCTTGCGACTCAAGACACTCAACCATGAATTTTGTTAACTCTACGTTTTATTTGTTTACTCGATATTTCACTCTGCGTTTTTAACATTTTTCTCAGCGAATTCACTCTGTGGGGATTACTACTTAGTGATCTTTGGACAACGAATTTGTAACTGCCATTTTTTTATTTACTCCGTGATGTTCACCCAGCTAAATCCTTGTTCCCTTACTAGTGATGTTTTTCCACCTCAATTTCGTGGGCGAATACCCAACCTCCACCCCTGGACTTCATGGCTTAAAACCACAAACCCTTGCAATTGATTCGTTGGTTAGAAGACATTTTCATTTTCCTCTTAAATCCATGCAAGGCATCGATTCTGTTTCCTCTAAGACAACGATTCTTTCCCCTTTTTACGGCGTCCATTGTTCTACTCAGAGAACTTTTTGAGATTTCCCTTTACTGTGAGTTAATTCACACATCAATTAGTTACCTCACGTTTCCCTTCAGGCAAATTAAATTGCGTAAATCCACAACCTGACATGTCTTCTTAAAGCAAAATTATAGGGGACATATACTTGCCTGCGTTTTACACTTTATTTGATGACTAGTTGATGTAGCCACTGAGCTTTAGCTGTGCTTCTATCCAATTTTCTTAGCCTTACTTTTCCCCTAATATTATGCCTATTACCTAGCGGCTTGATGGATAGAAATTTAATTTTGGACAACAATTATTGTACTCAACATTCTTTCCTACCTTGTTGACAACCACAACATTTAGTGGGAGAGCATTTTCAATTACTTATGACAAAGATTGTGGTGTGACAACGTTTTTGTGTATTAATGGTGTAATGTCTTATCCAACCTTTGTGATATAAATTCAGCGATGTCATATTTATCCTTGGACGAATGCCTGTGACAAGTCCACTGCCTTATGCGTTTGGCGTAGCTAGATTTGTCCTTGGGTGACAGTATAGAAATAAAAATACTTTTTACTTAAAAATAATTTGAGTCAAATTTTTACTGGAAAAGGTTGCCGATAGTTTATTAAATGCATTTAGTTAAACATAACAACCTTTAATATGATTATACATCTTTTTAATGAATAGATAGACATTAGATGAACTTAAACTAGACTTGTCATTTTAGATTGGAATTGTTGTTATAGTTTTAGTGTTGATTGATTTGACTTGCTAGATTGATTTTTATTTAATGTTAAATATGAACTGCAAATTATTAACTAATGGTAGATTAGACTTGCTAAAATTTAGATATGTGATGATGTTAATTTGTATTTAGTTATGGTCTAAATTGGTAATGTAGACTCGCTAAATTAGAATTGTATTTCATGTTAAGTTAGGTTTTTAAAACAATGACTTTGGTAATTTAGACTGAATAAATTAGATATATAATTAACGCTAAATTAAATTGTAAATATTGACCAATTTAGGCTTGATAAATGATTGGGTTGTGGACGAAGTCATGTTTGGCTTGTGCTTTTCCTTGATGTTGTCTTCCTGTGTCTCATCGACTTGTTTTTGGGGTATGGGCATAGTGTTCTTGTCAGTATTCGGCTCATAGTGCGTCAAAGTTTTCTTCTAGAGTCCTCGGTCTAGATAGGATGTGTTGTGCCAAGGTTATTGACACGTCTATCGCCTGGAGACGACATGATTCATGAGGAGGGGATGATGGCACACCCTATTGGATAGCGGCAAATGAGAACTTGGCCGGAGTTGGGGCGTTCTGTGTGAGTATTTTCGAGCGTTGTAAATTTTCTTTTGGTTCATGGGTTGAACGCCTTCATGCATGGGGTTCGATCTCCTTGAGGTTCTAGTCTTTGTTCATCAAGGCTGTTGTCTCGGGATGGGTATGTTGTCCCTTAGCTTGTAGGCGTGATCGTGATTGCATTGGGCGGGTAGTCTTTTCTCCTTGTTGTCTACGCATGTTTCGCCCAATTGCTCTTGTGCCAGTGCGTGGAGTCATAGTAGCCTATTGCCTGGACTGCGTGCTTGCATTCGTCATTAGTTGTGTGGTTAACTACTATTTTCATCGCCTTCTTGCCAAAAAAAAAAAAAAATTGCACTTTTGCTTCGCTTGTAATCGTAACGTTGGGGTCGTTACACCATTCTCCTTCATTTGGATCTTGGCTTGGAAAATAAAAACGAATTGTTGGAGAGGAGTCATTATTTTGTTGGCTGTAATGATTGCTGGTGTATTCCAACCATGAATTAATGCTTGCATGTCTAAGATGCATTGGCATGTGTTAATTTTTTTTCACAGCTATGAATCCTGAGAGTCCCAACATGGAGATTCTTGACTAGATGCACATGAGACTTGGAAGGATGTGGGAAACCTGAGGGACTATGTGGTAGAGAAGGGGGTCCATTCTCTTGGGTTGTGTAGGCTGGAGAGAAGAGAGATGGTGAATTTTTTATTGTTGTGTGTTGAGAAGCCCGAGAGATATTGAGTGATGACTGGTTTGGGGAGCTTAGTGACACCCTGAAACCATCCTTGTGGATTCATAGCCCTGGCTCGTGGGTGACATTTCTATTGAGACTTGGAACAACAATGTCTACGGTTGGGTGGAACATCCTTGGTCCACAGCCAGTTGGTGATTCATTTCATTAAAGATAATTTCTCTCTATCATGGTTTCATTTACTTGTATATTTATTTCCGCTATGTATTAATTATAATATCTGAGATTCATGTTTATAATATGCATGCTTGTTGGTTATTGTTGTGTATGGAAATATATTCATTCCTTTTATGTTGTAGCATGAATCGTGATCTCTGCATGTGAATCTTTCATGCCTCTTTATTAATTAAAAAATTATAAGAATTCAAAATCAGTTTTGAAATGCAATTTTTGAAGTAGAGTGGCCAACCTATGGGTGGCTAGGTATGTTACAAAATATAATGGTGATTATTTGATAAGGAAATCCAAGGATCCCCATGTAATTGTGGTGTTGGTGCTCTTGTTTTTTTAAATTATGGTAACAAGTTCTTTTTTAAATATGGTGATAGTATTGGATCAAATAATAGAGTTGAGTTCTTTGCACTTTGGATTCTATTAAAATAAATTGCAGATAAAGGACCTTGAAAGCTTCAAGTTATGGGGGACTCAAATTTAATTATTGATTTGACAAACGAAAGAATCATAATTGAAAACTTGTCTTTAAATCATATAAATAATATAATTTTGGAGGCATGAAATCAATTTGAAGTCATCTCCTTCACCTATATTTATGGAGAAGAAAATTCTCAAGCAAACAAGTTGTCTAAGGAAGCACTATCTTTGCAGAAAGGTATGATTTCAAAGTTGGAGTTTATGGAAAACCTATTAGTTGCTTAATTTTTAAAGTATATCTTTTAACTTCATTAGTATTTTATATTGTCTCAAGTTTGGGATGGGTGACTTATTAGAAGGATTTGTCCTGTTACGGGTTTAGGGATAGATTTCAAACATGTTTTTGAAGGGTCTATGTACTCTTTATTACTAAATGTGCCCTTTATTAAGGAGGATTGTAACATTGCAATGTATGTACTATTTTGGGTAGCTTCACTACCTCTTTTTCAACCTTATAGGAATGACTATGTATATTCTGATTTCTCATTTTGAAATATAAAATGTAATATTTTTTCTTGGAAAAAAAAAGAAATAAACATATTTGGAGAGTCAACTTTCTAGAATATAACTATGTTGTTACACATCAAAATTCCTCACTTCAATAATGTCACATTATCATTGTCGTAAGTGTCATAAATGTCACTTTTTCGTTCTACATATGTCACATTGCGAACAACACCATGGAAACACTTGATACATCCTCTAAGACATGTTGGAAGGAGAAACCACATCATTTGACAAGCTAAGAAAAGTGTTTTTCCTTGAGAAATGGTCATCTTAACGAATTTTTGAAAGATCAACGCTCCCCTACTCATATGCAGGGAGCGCTAGCACTCTGTTGCTAGTTTTGAGGGAGTGCTGATTGGTTGAGAGAATCTTGGGAAGAAATACCCCTTATCTCTAAAGATAGCTAGAGATAAGCCGAGTTGGTTTGGCTCAAATCCAAGTCTTAGGATGCATCTAAGGAAGATGGCACAACTGATGGAGTCATATCCTCAAATTATTCGAAAGATAACTAAGGTGGTTGAGCCTCTCAAAGCCTATAAAATGAGGCATTCTCATGGTGAAAAAGGAGATAGAATCAACATAAAGTATTGTCATTCTGATCGTGGATCTTTCGAGCAAGGGGTTGACAAAGAGGACTTGGAGAGGTTGTTGCAACAACATCTACATATTGTAAGTACCTTGTAATGTTCTCATTAATATATGCTTGGCCTATTTCCTTCAAGTTTGTGTATGGTTTCATATACTTTTCCTTCATTGGTAAATTTAATTTAAACCAATATTGGTAGAATAGGAATCTCTGTGTCATCTTCGCTATCTATTGGATTGCAAATATCATTAAGGAGCTTGATGATTAAGTTTAGCCTGGATTTAGCGAGGAAAAGCTTTAGAAAAAATGTACGTCATACTTTCTTCCTCTCTTTGACTAGTTTAACTACATTTAAAGGAATGTTAGTGTCCAATGTTAGCATCTTTCTGTCTTGGTAACAGGGGTCTAGGATCCAAGAGGATATTCACCTGTCCACAGGGGAATTTTCCTACAACAGAAATTGGCGACTCCATTGGGGATAAAATATTTCAGTTTTGGTTTCTTTCCTTGGTTTTGTCTTAGATTTTTTCTCATCTTTAGATCCTACTTGCTGTATTTTTCTCTTCTATACATTTGTTGTCATTACTGAAGTTGTCTCACAAAGACTGTTGATCAAACTTCTTGAGTTTTTCATTTTCTGGGTTGGACCTTTTCTTTCTCAGAAACTCGCACCCTCTCCAGTTACAGCCAGAGCACTAATTTCTTGATTGGTGCTCCCCTATAGTGTTTTAGGGAGCACTATATCGCTTTGGTGCTGATATAGCCAGAGCACCAATTTTTCTTCATTTTGAAAAATTGTTGATTGCCTTTGAACTGGGTGTAATTTTTGGGTATTTCCTTTTAACTCAGAACTTGTTTACTCAATTTATGTCTTCTGTCAGACTTGCAATTTTCTTCCTTCCATAATTTTGATCTTTGATTGGATTTCATTGTCTTTATTTGTCACGAAGTCAACCTTTTTCTTCAGATTTTGGGTTTATTTTGACACCTTTTCGTTCACCTGATCAATTAAAGATTGTTACAAGGAAACTTAGGGATCTCTTTACTGTTTTAATTTGGTGTCTGATCTTTATATATTTCCATAAATTTATAAAGTGTATATTTGATATTCTTTTTGGAAATTTTAGTTTGTTTTTGCCTTTTATTGACTATTGTGAGAGTGTCATTTGTTTGTGTGATTCTTGCTTCCCATTGACTAAATCTACAATAGTGAAATTCTTTTTGTTATTGGCATCAAAATATTTAAACTAAATCAATTCACATTCATATTTGACGCAAACGCGCCACCCACTGGCACGTTCGCTCCCTCAGGACCTTCTCTTCCCTTGGCCCGAAGAACTGAAATGCTCTTCAATTCCCTTATCGGGAGTTTTCAATACCCACAAAATACTCCTTGTGATCTCCCTACTCAAATCGGGAAATCGGACTTCGTGTGATCGCGAGTCTTGGAATCATAGGTCCGGGTCTCACAAATCCCCGAAACCCGATGAATATTCACCAGCGCTTCCCTGCTCCTATCGGGAATTTCCCTGTCAGGAAATCGGTACTTACGAGGTCGTGATACACTGCCCTCAAGGATCCCCGAATCATGATCTCCGATGCCACTTGGCGTTGACTTCTGCGAGGGTGGACCCCGACACCTGTCCTCCACTACGTGCTTAACACCATCGGGAAATCGCGTATCAGGATATCGCGGTTCCCGTTGTCATGTGCATGGGAATTTCAATTCCCCGATCCCCGACTCTACGGGATCTCCTGCCACGTGTCCCTTCTGTTTGACGACTCTAATCCTATCGGGAAATCGCGGATCACGATTTGAATATGCACGAGTCCCTTGTCTACGGAAACCCCCGATGACTCTTTTGGGACTCCTCCTCTGCCTCTGGGCTTAACCCCTATGCAACTCTCCGAGATCTAACGGCTAGCGGGATTTCATGAATTTTCTCTGCGAATCCTGACCGTCGGTTTCTTCCTCCCTTCTTGAGGACTTCTTAGAACGGAAAACTTCTGTGCATATTTTCAATAATTTTGAAAGCCTTATTCCTCCTAAGCTTCCTCCAGCTTCCACAACCTCTTAGGAAAAAGAGATCTCTATGCCCGCACTTGCAACTCTTGCCTGAAACCTTTCATGGCGCAAGAACCCAATGCTCTCCTTTGACAATATCACGAAGGTTCTATACCTCCTGAGTTTTTCCACTCTGGCGCTTTCAGGGGGACTTGCGCGCACTCCTTGTAGCAAACATGCAACACTTCTCGAGTGTTGAATCCTTCCGACTCTGCGCACTCCTAAAGCAACAGTCTTCGATCTCTTTTTTCTTAGAATTACAACTGAGACTTTCTCTTCAGCCTGTGCACCCCTTGCACGGCTCCTCTACTCAACTGTGCTTCTGGGAACTTAGGACAAAAGTTACCTCTATCTGAAGCCCTCTGTTAACGCACTCCTTGCGGAAAAATTCTACTGCACTCCTTGTAGGAATTCTCTGGCTCAGAATAGAGAAACAAATGAAACTAATTCCCTCTTCCTTTCAGACTTCTATTCGACCATGAAATCACATACACAACATATAAAAAAATTATATGATAGGAAGCAAAAGTTCATGAGCATAACATCAATACACAGAGAAAACAACACAAACCATGAGATTGAATCAAAGCTTTCTTCTATTAATTCAATATCTTCACATGGGTGTTCTTCATACACAGCTCTCTGCTTGCTCTTCTCTTCTTTCTCTTGTTTTCCCAATATGTTACAATGATACAATGAGGGTGTCTATATCCATTTTTCCCTCTCGGTCTCTAAACTATCAATTCTAGAATTAAAATCTTATCTACCAACAATAAATCTATTAAATGCCGACTATCTACCTAAAGGACGAGAGCTATCCACTCAAGGTCCATTACAATATACAAGTGCGCTTCTTCATAAATGACTTCATTAAAGAATGGCGCAATAATTCCAAAGTAATTTCAAAAATGGGTGCTGGCCTGTCCAACTGTCTTCCTCTTCCATGCTGGCTCGCTTGATGAGTTGGTGATGCTCTTGCATCATACTCCTTGGCTTGAAAACTTTCATGGGCTCTTGTCCATGAGCTCCTGCACGGTCTGTCCATGATTTTGTATCTCTGCTTCGCTTTCCCAGCTGACATCTTCCACTGGGTGGTTCTTCCATTTGACCAGATACTCGAAGTATTGCTTCCGCCTGATCTTCTTACCCACTCTCTTGTCCAGTATGCACTCCATCTGTGGCTTTTCTGCTACTGGTAATTGTTTCATCCACTGGATCACTGGTTGTTGATCACTTCCAACTCCTTCTTCCTAAGCCTTATATGGATATAAGTCCGAGACATTGAATGTCAAAGATATCCCGATGCCATCCGGCAATTCAATTTCAT
The DNA here is from genome assembly GCA_009831015.1 of Picea engelmannii. Classification (NCBI taxonomy): domain Eukaryota; kingdom Viridiplantae; phylum Streptophyta; class Pinopsida; order Pinales; family Pinaceae; genus Picea; species Picea engelmannii. Next base: position 9,023 of record WSFP011467987.1, read on the forward strand.
ACGCATTCTCTCCGAATTTCTTCAGGACTCTGCATGGTCTAATTTTCTTCATTTTCAGCTTGTTGTATGTTCCCCTTGGGAACCTTTCCTTCCTCAGATGTGCTAGAACTATATCACCAACTTCGAACTGAATTTTTCTCCGATGCTGATATGCTCTGTGCTTGTACTCCTGATTTGACTTCAGCAGTCGTTCCTTCACCTGGCTGTGAAGTTCTTTCATCGCCTCCGCGAATTCCTCTGCGCTTGCACTGCTAGTCGCAGTCTGTTCTGAATGTTGCAATTCAGAAACTCCTCTCGGCTGTATCCCATATACAACCTGAAATGGACTCTTCCCTGTACTTCGATTCACTGAGTCATTGTACGCAAACTCTGCCAGTGGCAACATATTGTCCCAACTGCTATGGTGCTCTGTCACCAAGCTTCTTAATAAGTCTCCCAGACTTCTATTTACTACCTCTGTTTGCCCATCTGTCTGAGGATGATAGGCAGAACTAAACATCAAGTTAGTCCCCATCTTCTTCCAGCGTTTCCTCCATAAATGTCCAATGAACTTCGTATCCCTGTCTGATACTATGCTTCTGGGTAACCCGTGAAGTCTAACGACCTCCTTGAAGAACAAATTTGCAATATGAGTCACATCACTAGTCTTCTGGCATGGGATAAAATGTGCCATTTTGGAAAACCTATCAACCACCACAAAGATTGAATCATGTCCTCTTTTCATCCTAGGCAATCCTAAGACGAAATCCATGCTGATTTCATCCCACGGCCTCTCGGGTATGGGTAATGGTTGATAGAATCCTGCATTCTGCTTTCACCCCTTCGAATGTTGGCAAATTCTACATCTGTCAACAAAATTTTTGACTTCCGACCACATTCTTGGCCAAAAGTATGCTTTGCTAAGCTTTGCAAATGTCTTTTTGTGGCCAAAATGCCCTGCTAATCCACCACTGTGCTTCTCCTTCAACAGATTCTCCCTCATGGAGCAATTCGGAATGCACAATTGATTGCCTCTAAACAACAATCCTTCCTGGATCATATAATCTATCCATGGGCTTCTTTCTCTGAGAACTAGATTCTCAGCTGCTTCATATGCCTCTACAAAATCTGCATCACCTGCATACATGTCCCTAAGATTTTCAAAACCCAATGTCTTGATTCAGAACTCCTGTAGCAACAAACACTTCCTGCTCAAAGCATCAACCACTTTGTTAGCAGTACCTGAAATGTGTTTAATCACAAATGTAAAATTCTGCATATACTCTACCCATTTTGCATGTTTTTGATTCAACTTCTCCTGTTGAGTCACAAACTGCAATGCATGATTATCACTGTATAGAACAAATTCCTTTGGAATCAAATAGTGCCTCCATTTTTTCAATGCCTGTATGATAGCATAAAATTCTTTATCATACGTGGAGTATTTCAGCTTCGCATCATCCAGCTTCTCGCTGAAATATGCAACTGGTCTGTCCTCCTAACTCAAGACCGCTCCTATGGCGTACCCACTCGCATCACATTTCACCTGAAATGTCTTCTGGAAATCCGACAACACAAACACCGGTTGTTCCGTGATCTTCCGCTTCAACAGATTGAAGCTCTTCTCTGCCTCTTTAGTCCAATGAAAAGACTTATGCCGCTTCTTGACTGTGTCCATCATCGCTGCGCTAATCCCACTGAAATTCCTGATGAATTTCCTGTAGAAACTAGCCAAACCATGAAAACTTCTCACCTCGAAAACATTCCTCGGTGATGGCCAATTCTTAATTACCTCCACTTTATCTGGGTCCATTCTCAACTCATTCGCCGAAATAACAAAACCCAAATAAATGAGCTCTGTCTTCATGAATGAGCACTTCTTCATGTTGATCAACAACTTCTCCTGCTGTAGCTTCCTCATCACAATGGCCAAATGCTTCAAATGTTCAGCCTTTGTCTTGCTGAAAATCAATATATCATCGAGATATACGACGACAAATTTCCCGATGAATTCCCTCAGGACTTCATTCATCAGCCTCATAAAGGTACTTGGTGCATTCATCAAGCCAAATGACATGACTAGCCATTCATACAGTCCTTCGTTGGTTTTGAAGGCTGTTTTCCATTCGTCGCCTTCCCTCATGCGAATCTGATGGTATCTGCTTTTCAAATCAATCTTTGAAAAAAACTTTGCCCCACTCAGAAAATCCATCAGATCATCCATTCTCGGCAGTGGGAATCTGTATCTAATGGTTATCTTGTTGATCGCTCTTGAGTCAGTACACATTCTCCAGCCTCCATCTTTCTTCAGACTAAGCATTGTTGGAACAACACATGGACTCAAACTTTCTCTGACTAATCCTTTATCCAGCAACTCCTGGACCTGCCTTTTGACCTCCTCATTTTCTTGCGGTGTCAACCTGTATGCAGCTTTTTTCGGAAAACTAGCTCCTGGTATGAGATCAATGTGATGACTCACACTCCTCATTGGTGGCAATGAATGAGGTAATTCATCCACTATGATGTCAGCGAACTCTTCTAGCAGTTCCTGAATTTCATCTGGCAAATCATCCACTCATGTGCTAGTCAGAACAATTCTCGACTTTCTGACAAAAAAGAATTGTGGATCTTCTTTCTTCTCCATCTCTGTAAGAAGTTCCTTCCCACTCATGAGAAGTATTGTGTTACTTACTTCCGGCTTCACCTCTTTATCCTTTGTCGGAAGAAATCTTTATGTCCTCCCATTTCTCTCCAGGGTATATGTGTTCATTCTCCCTTCATGAACCACATTTCTGTCATATTGCCATGGTCTACCCATTAATAAGTGGCAAACATCCATGGGAATGACATCACAGAGTACTTTGTCATTATACTCCCCTATCTTGAATTCAACTAAACACTGTTTAGTGACACTTACCTGATGTCCCTTCTGCAGCCATGAAAATTTGTATGGACTCGGGTGATCAGTTGTCTCCAGCTCTAGCTTTTCCACCATCTCGGTTGAAACGAGATTATCTGTGCTACCGCTGTCCACGATAACCTTGCATACCCAATCCTTGGTCTTACAACCTGTTCTGAAAAGTTTTGTCCTTTGAGATGAGTCCTCCACCTCTTTCCCAGGTGTTAAGAGAGCTTTACGCATCATCAATGACCTTCTGCCTTCTGTATCTTCACACTCAACATCTCGCCTCTGCGCTTCTGCGATGTCCTTCTTTTTCTCTGGACACTCAAATGACCTGTGCCCATTCTTCCCACATGTGAAACATGTGATAACTCCACCTCAGCCTCTTCCTCTACCTCTGGTACGAGGAAAAGTATTTGCGTCAGCATAATCTCCTTTCTGCTCATTATGCTGCCCTCTCTGTTCAATGTATGGTTCTTTCTGTGAGGTACCACCTCTTTCAACTCTACCCTGAGGTTTATTCCATTCCTCCTTGGGTTTCTGATATTTCTCCTGGGAAACTGTCTTTCCTCTGGGCTGACTTCTGCCTCGCCCTAACTGACCTAGCTTACGACTCAGCTTCTCCTCTTCTTTCAGAGCCATCTGGTAAGCATCCTCCACTGTCCTGATGGTAACCATACTTAATTCATCCTGAATGTCGTATCTCAGACCATTCAGATATTTGGCAACCTTCTCATCATCGCTCTCCCGATGACCTGCTCTGATGTTCAGTTGATAGAATTCCTCAGTGTATTCTTTTACTGTCATCAGTTTTTGTCTCAGGTTCTGCATTCTCTTGAACATAGTAATTTGGTAATCCCTTGGGATGAACTTCGCTTTCATCTTCGCAATCATTCGGTCCCAACTCTTAATCTTTTGTTTTCCTTTGCAGTGTCTTTCTGCTTGAAGCTCATCCCACCACAATGCTGCGTGTCCCTTCAATTTTGTGACAACATGCTTAACCTGTTTATCTTCTTCGATATATTCATAATCGAAGTAGGTGTCAAGAGATCTAATCCAATCTAGAATCTCTTCTGCATCCAGACTCCCTTCATAAGCTGGAATGTCCATCTTTGTCTTCGCCCCCATTCTAGCGATAGCTTTTATCAACCGTTCAGTTGATGCATCTTCGGTTGCAACTTCTCCTTGTTGTTCAACTTCAACTTCGCCTTCGGAGTCACTCAGATCTCCAGCACTGGCTGTGCGTCTCTGTGCTACTTCCATATCTTCTAATCTTGCTCGGAGATCACGTATCTGCCTCTCCATTTCTGGATTCTGTGCTTGTCTTCCTCTTCCTCTCTGGTTCCCCCTATCCTCTGGATCGGGTGATTGTCTTTCTCTCCTCGGCGGCATGGTGAAATTTCTCTTCTTCTCTGCTACAGAAAGCAAAGAGTCAATCCCGCTCTGATACCACTCTGACGCAAATGCACCACCCACTGGCACATCCGCTCCCTCAGGACCTTCTCTTCCCTTGGCCCGAAGAACTGAAATTCTCTTCAATTCCCTTATCGGGAGTTTTCAATACCCACAGAATACTCCTTGTGATCTCCCTACTCAAATCAGGAAATTGGACATTGCGTGATCGCGAGTCTTGGAATCATAGGTTTGGGTCTCACAAATCCCCGAAACCTGATGAATATTCACCAACGCTTCCCTTCTCCTATCAGGGATTTCCCTGTCGGGAAATCGGTACTTACGAGGTCGTGATACACTGCCCTCACGGATACCCAAATCCCGATCTCCGATGCCACTTGGTGTTGACTCCTACGAGGGTGGACCCCGACACCTGTCCTCCACTACGTCCTTAACCCCATCAGCAAATCGCGTATCGAGATATCGCGGTTCCCATTGTCATGTGCACGGGACTTTCAATTCCCCAATCCCCGACTCTGCGGGATCTCCTGCCACGTGTCCCTGCTGTTTGACGGCTCTAATCCTATCGGGAAATCACGGATTGCGATTCCAATATGCACAAGTCCCTTGTCTCCGAAAACCCCCAATGACTCTGATATCCCGATGACTCTTTCGGGACTCCTCTTCTGCCTCTGGGCTTAACCCATGTGCAACTCTCTGAGATCTAACGACTAGCGGGATTTCACGAATTTTCTTTGCGAATCCTGACCGTCGGTTTCTTCCTCCCTTCTTGAGGACTTCTTAGCACGGAAAAATTCTGTGCAACTTTTCAATAATTTTGAAAGCCTTATTCCTCCTAAGCTTCCTCTAGCTTCCACAACCTCTTAGGAAAAAGAGATCTCTATGCCCGCACTTGCAACTCTTGCCTGAAACCTTTCACGGTGCAAGAACCCAGTGCTCCCCTTTGACAATATCATGAAGGTTCTATACCTCCTGAGTTTTTCCACTCTAGCACTTTCAGGGGGACTTGCGCGCACTCCTTGCGGCAAACATGCAACACTTCTCGAGTGTTGAATCCTTTCGACTTTGCGCACTCCTGCAGCAACAGTTTTCGATCTCCTTTTTCTCAGAATTACAACTGAGACTTTCTCTTCAACCTGCACATGCCTTGCACGACTCCTCTACTCAACTGTGCTTCTGGGAACTTAGGACAAAAGTTACCTCTATCTGAAGCCCTCTGTCAACGCACTCCTTGCGGACAAATTCTACTGCACTCTTTGCAGGAATTCTCTGGCTCAGAATAGAGAAACAATTGAAACTAATTCCCTCTTCCTTTCAGACTTCTATTCGACCATGAAATCACATACACAACATATAAAACAATTATATGATAGGAAGAAAAAGTTCATGAGCATAACATCAATACACAGAGAAAACAACACAAACCATGAGATTGAATCAAAGCTTTCTTCTATTAATTCAATATCTGTACATGGGTGTTCTTCATACACAACTCTCTGCTTTCTCTTCTCTTCTTGCTCCTGTTTTCCCAATATGTTACAATGATACAATGAGGGTGTCTATATCCGTTTTTCCGTCTCGGACTCTAAACTATCAATTCTAGAATTAAATTCTTATCTACCAGCATTAAATCTATTAAATGACGACTATATACCTAAAGGAAGAGAGCTATCCGCTCAAGGTCCATTACAATATACAAATGCGCTTCTTCATAAATGACTTCATTAAAGAATGGCACAATAATTCCAAAGTAATTTCAAAAATGGGTGCTAGCCTGTCCAGCTGTCTTCCGCTTCCGCGCTGGCTCGCTTGATGAGTTGGAAATGCTCCTGCATCAATATTGAAGGAAAAGGATACTTTTTAAGATTGGTTTTTGGATACCATAATTTTTTTTGGTATGATTTAGCACTGAAATGGATTCTTGTTGAAAAAAATTTGCATGAAATTTTTGCATTCTTGTGTTTGGTAGTGAAAGAAAGAAAACTCTTCTCCATCCTATAAATAGAAGTTCATTGAAATAAACATTTTCTTATCATTCTTTTACTTCTTTGGGATTGGAGTCATAATATCATTAGTTTCACTCTCATTTAGCTATGTGTAAAGAACAACCACTAAAATCAATGCTAATTAAAAATTGATCTAGAAACTTTTTCTTTTTAGATTCTTCCACCAACATTAGATTAGGATTAGCACTTTGGATTAGGCTGTGAGTATAACTCTCCAAAGAATTCAAAACAAACTTAGAATCTCGCAATAGGGAGAGAAAATCCATTTTTTGTATAAGCATAGCTGGGATCCCCCTCTCACACATAGGTTACACACGAGGTCACGTTTGTGAGAGAAACAAAGATTATCCCTCTGAGGTTTAATTGTTCATAGTAGTAAGATCGTATTCTGGGGGTTCTTCTTGAGGTCTAACTGTCTTCATTTGGTCTTGGTGCTTCATGAATTATGAATCCATTCAGGGTCCTCCGGAGTTCTACCAGTCCACTTGTCCTCAGTTCTCTTGAAGGATTTCAGACTTGTTATCTTGTCCATACGTTCAGATTGGACTGTTGACTGTACCCAACCAGAGGCTGACTGTGAGTTGGTTTCCTTAGTATCCATAATATTTAGGGTCCTCACACAAGGTGACGGTGAAGGGAAGTTTTCATTGTACCTGGAACAAACGTTGGTCAAACTCACTCGAGCTCCTTGGAGGGTAAATCCACATTTATTGTGTGGAATCTTGCACCAAGGCATAAGTCCTCTAAGCAGGTCACCAACGTAACTGATCCACCTGCTCATATCCTAGCCCCTTATTAATTTTATCATTCAATGTTGGATTTCATCACCAACTAGTGCAGTCATTGAGAGAAGGTATTGTTTTCTTATTGGTTCTTCTAGATTTTTAGCGAGTGTTGTTTGTTTACTTAATTGTCTTTCAATATTGAGACTGTAGATGATAAAGGTATTCATAGATCATGTAGGATGCAAGGGATGCCTGTGGAAGGCTACCAACCCTTATTCCTAATTCACTTGAAGATTTTTACTTTGAAGAGGTAGAAAATCGCTCGGATGCTGGGCGCGCTGCTACTCCTTTTTTACCAAATCCTGAAAGTGCGATAGTTATGGTTGAGGATCCCATTCCTCATATTAATCCTTTGTTGGAAGTTCTGATCGAGCCACTCCTTCTTCGTTTGGACTCATTTGGTAATGTCATAGAAGAAGAGTGTCCTTGTCTACCATCGAGGCCATACACTGAGACACAGATGGAAAACACACAACATGATTATAATGATCCATACACAACTCCTGTACGATATGCTGACATGGTAAATCCACAACAGACACATTTCGTTCTATATGGAGAAATCCATCAGGACGTGATCTTTACGAACATTTCAACTTTAGCTAACCACCTCTTGACCCTCTTACCTCTACTGGTGCCAAGGCAGGATCGTCCAATCAGACTATCGACCGTCCCATTGAACAAGTAATCAATCCCACTACTACATCAGTACAAATACGAAGTAACACTGGAGTTGTAATACCTAATCGTACACAAGGAACTTTGACCGTTACTCCCACCACACTGCCTCTTCAAACTACAACTCCTTGTGTTCCACAAAATCATGTCGAAACACCTATACATCACCGAATGCAGAACCCTGCCATACACACACAATCCACTGTGGGAAAAATCTCGACTGGGGGGAAACCATCATCTAGCGGGCCTGTCCGTCCTGGGGGACAACCACCCTTGCACATACCGACTGGGGGGCAACCCCCTTTTATAGGTCAAAGACTAGTTGTCACTCAAGATATGGTAGGGGGACAACCCCTTTTTATGGAAACCCTTTACAATCCTGGGGAGTATCCCAAGGAGGTACGTTTAATCAACCTTATCAAGGAGGGCCATCATACCCTAACCCACAAGGAGGATTATCGAATCCTAATCCTTCTGGATTATAATTTGGACAACCTTATTTGGGTGTCTCAGATCCCACTTGGGGTCCTCAAGGACAACAATCTTATCCTCTCCAAGGGTCAAATGTATACCCTCTGCAAGGACAAACTGTCTACCTCCCTCAAGGGAAAAATGTTTATCCCCCACAACCTAATCAAATGAACTATCCTCCCTAGAACCAACTGGGTTTCCCTCCTTTCATGAACGTTCCTCAACAACAATCGAATCCTGCCTATACCGGCCAACAACAACCATATATGGGAGGGATTGCTGGATACAATTATCCACCTGAACCAGTTTATGGCCCTACTAGTGTTCCTATGTCACACCAATATCATCCTCAAGTTAACTGAAAACTACCATTCCTAGCCATGATGGATCTACCAGATTTATTTTGGTTGACAAATAATCCCATACTACATTTTCCTTTCTAGCCGGTAATTCCTGCTAACTTACCTTCCGACATCCCCAAGTTTGATGGTAAGCCTGGAGAAGATCCAAACAACCATGTTATGAAATTTCATCTATGGTGTTCATCAAACTCACTGATGGATGATTCTATCTGATTGCGTCTTTTCCAGCGCACACTCACGGTCTTAGCAACAAAATGGTACATTGAAATCCAACGTGGTACCTTTCAATATTTCAACTCCCTAGCTATGGATTTTATCATGCATTTTCAATTATCTATCTGTTACGAGACTGGTACAAAAATCTTGACTTCACTTCATCAAATGAACTCCGTACATATCTCTGATCACATTCATGAGTGGAGACGACGATGAAGGTTGATCAAAGCGACCATTCCTGACCAATTATTGGTAGAATGGTTTACTAAATCTCTTTTACCCCCAATTGC
>WSFP011467988.1:0-18124 GCA_009831015.1 Picea engelmannii
AGATTTATGGCCTTACGAAGTTGGAGGACCCTCATATGTCATCTGGAAGCCCCAAAAGGTCAAAGTAGTCAAAGTGGTTTAAGAGATTTTAAAAGGTAAATAATAAAGTGAAGTAATGAGTGTATTATAATTCAAAGTGAATAAAAAAATAAATTATTTCAATAAAAAATTTAATGGAGAAATTAGAAGTGGGTTAACCCTAAAATAAGGAAAGTGGGGCCAAGTGGCCTAGAAGATGTTTTTAATGAAGCTACTTGGAGAGTATAAATAAGAGGCAAGGCTCTCTCATTTTAATCACACTTGATAATATTGAATATATATAGGTGTATGAGGTAACCGAGGATGTCTAAGCCTAAATTCTGAGGGAAGGTGAAGAAAATAAGGCCGAAATGCAAGGAAGGATAAATTCTTTTGATGGTGCTTTCTAAGGTATGTTATTTACAGGTCGTCTCACCATTTTCTCTATAACTTTTTTATATAATGATTTAGACCATGAAATTGATATTCCATTGAGAAAATGTATCCAAGTATTCGTGGTAAAAAATTCAGCTTCTAGGTCATTTTATTTTTGGAGTTACACTTTGTGGAAAATAGGGTTTGTGGCTAGTCCTGAAACTAGTCAAAAACCGGTGTTTCGGGTAAAAACGTCATAACTTATTCATAACAGATCCAAATTCAGTGAAGAAAAATGTTTTGGTTAGGGTACATTATGTAGTATTCTTTGCAACTATTTTAGATACATTCAAAAAATATTCCGTGTGGGGCACGCTCTATAAGGTCGCTCTCTAGAATAAGCCAGAATTCAACAAGGTATGTCATTGTTTCTATAACTCCTTTTCTGAGAGGTTCCAAGTAGTGACAATTGGAGGAATTGCATTAAACACACCGAATAACATTGTGTAGCAGTTTCAAATCTTTATACATTACATGCACAAATTTATGATTACTTCAAGTTAGGGTTGTTGACTAATCCAAAACTAGGCATGTGAGACTAAAGAAAAGTTTGATGAAAATGCTAGTTTCTTGTTGTTGAAGTTAAGGAAGGTTTGCAGAAATGTAATCATATAAAATATATATATTATAGAGCTACAAATCATCTTTGGATGAAGAAATTGATGAGGTATTTTGGTTGAGGTGCATGTTGAATACATGGTTGAGACAAGTAGTTGATGAATTGGAACATACACGAGGTGTATAGTTGATGATGCTGGTACATATTGATGAGTCATAGATGATGAGTAGTTGAAACATGATTGGTACATACTTGTTACATGGTTGGATGCATTTTTTTATGGTACAGGTCGATTACAGGTTTTTTGGTACAGGTTGCTGCATGGTTGATGCATTTGTTTATGGTACAGGTTGAGGTGCAGGTTGATGCATGATTCAGATTTATTGGTACAGGTTTAAAGTGGTATATCTCACAGTGATAGGTTAATAGTGATTCCATCATTATACTTCTAATTCAGGTTGGCAGGACGGGGCAAGGAAAGGTGGTTGTAGCCACCTTCCGATTGTAGCCAGAGAACATAGGGGGTTGTAGTCTCCTTCTGGTTGTAGCCAGAGAATTGTGGAGTTGGAGATTCCCTCAGGTTGTAGCCTGAGAAACTAGGGGGTTGGAGCCTCCTTCTAGTTGCAGTTGGAAAAAAAAGGAAGTTGGTGCTTTCAATGAATTTTATTCTTCAAGACATATAAGAAAAAGCATTCTGTGGTTTTCTCCCAATTTGGGTTTCCACATAAAACACTGGGGTACTGTGTATGCGTATGTTTGTTCATTTTTTCATTTCTTATTTAATCTACAGTTATTGTATGATAATTATTCATTGATATAACACTTGGATTATATGGCTAAAAAGGATTAAATTGATCTATTACTGATTCATCCCCCCTCTCAGTAATCCAACAGTTCCTTCATACATAATTATTATTACAGCAGGATTGTGTTTTATTCCTTTAGCTAATCATAGCCTCAAATCAACACACATGAAACTGAAAGTTTCTCATGAATGTATTCAAGCATTCTTTCTTCACTAGTAACCAAGGTTCCAACATTCATAGCCACTCAATTCCTCTCTCTACCACTATTACAAATTTCTAAAATATTGGAAGGTCTTGTTGAAATTACTAAGACAACTGAAAGAGGGGGTGAATCAGTTGTTACTGTGCTTAAACAATTTTAAGTCAATTAAACCATTTTTAATCTTTCTTCAAGTGACCATCAATATTATACAACATATGAACAACATAAATAATGAGCATCAGTCACACATAAGATATACACAGAGACATATTTTCATGAGGAAATCCATAAAGGGAGAAAACCTCTTCTTCTTCGAAATGATAGGCAGTCTTTTAAGTTCTGTACATTATCTATAGTTTAAAACCAACTCAATGTGAGGCTACTACCTATGTTTTACAAGCTCTAGCTTGTTTGAGAGCACCAAATCTATGGTTTCTCTAGCACCCACTAGAAGGAAGCACCAACTCCCTGAGTGTTCTAGCATCGACTGGATGGAAGCACCTACTTCCACTTATACAAGCACCAACTTGCATACTAAAAACTCTGTGTTTTCCCAAGCACCACCCTGCCACCCTATTTTCTAGCCACAACTAGGTGGAAATTACAACTCCCAATATCCAAGCATCAACTTGAATATCAGAGGACCACAGTCCTCCCTAGCACCACCCTACCTCCCTGATTATAAATAAATGACTGAATAACCAACAATACATATATATCAATTCTTACCACTTCTTCATTGTTCTGCAATTCCTTTTGCGCTATTCATACTTGGCTTGACTTGCTGTCTCTTTCTTTCTATTCTTTCTCTGTCCTTCTCATGCTTCTTTGATATGTGCACATTCTACTGTCTTCACCTTTTCTGTTTTGTTCATCTTATGTTCCTTATCTCTGAGCTTTCTTCACACTATGCATACTGTAATTTTACCTTTCTACAGTTCAACTCATTTTTCAGTCAGAACAGTCAACCTCACACAGTCTCTACATCTCTCCTTTTATACACACCAGCCTCATCAGTTACACCTCGAATCTCCTTGGGCAAAGACAAAAATGTCTCAGCAACTGAATTGCCAACCGATCATGAACCATGATTTGATTTTCTTCTAACTGAATCGTAACTGAATAGTTAATCGTAAAGATCAACAATATCCCTTTGATCAGATTTTGAATTAACAAGCACTGTTGGATTAAATCCGCAAAGTCTTGCGTTTATCCCATATGCCCACTGGCTGTGACAATGGGCATGATCAAAATGCGTTTTTCATTTCGAATTTTGGCAATCTTGCATCGAAGGGTCTCGACACTCCAAGTTACAATCCCCAAAATAGAGATTAGCTTCGTGCTAGCTCCTCCCTCTCATATGACCATAGGCAGTGACCATAGCCTACACCAAAAGGCATTTCAGAAATTTGCATATCGGCTTTCCTGTGATGAAAGGTATCGATACTCCATGTTGCAAACTCCAAAATGGAGCTAGGCTTCTCTATCTTTGCTCTCCAGCTCTTGACGATGTGACCATGAGATAAGACCACTAGCTAGTCCTTTGAGCACATCTTTCTCTAGATCAATGGTCCAAAACTTTGATGATTCGACGGTCCAGATCTTTTCATGATTTCTCATATCGTGAGTTCGAAGTGTAAGAGCATCTCCTTCCTTTGACTTTCTAGTCAGGGAAATGTTGATCTGTTGTCATGTGTCTTCCAGATCCAACAACTGATATTATATCGCGATTTTGAAACTTCACGGGCCTTCGTCATGCCTGATCAACGGTCCACGATATCCCTTTGATCAACGACTTAGATTAAATTATGGTTTCACATTTCATGATTACAAAGGATAGAGCACCTCCTTTCTTTGACTTTCCAGTCAGCGAAATGCTAATCGCTCGCCATGTGTCCTACTTGAAGATGGACGGTCCTCCTCCTTTTGGGATTTTGTAGGATCACTTCATCTTGTATGTAAAGATCGTGTTCCTTATTATGGATCCAATGACGGTTGGTCTTCGATCTCAGATATAATGCCCGAGATCTGTTCTTTTCTACTGCATGTTACTCCTATCTAAATTTAGATATGATGGTCATCGAGGATTCTAAATGAGATCCAACGTTCACCATTTTTCTTCATAGTTGATCTTGAGATTTCCATACTATCATCACTTTGTTGATCATGCTGATATTTTCCATCAATGACAAACACACATAATCTGCCTCTATCTGAGAACATGCCAATAGGTCCTCCTTCCATGTTGGGAATGCCATTATCTTCCCTCTCATGAAAACATGCATTTCTCAATGCATTCAATCAATGTACTTCTTAAGAGTACTTTTATTCCAAATCATTCTTGACTTAGTCAATATATTTATGACACTTTGTTCATTGTCTTGCAAGGATTCCAATCATCCTCGACTACCAGAGTTCCCTTTATTTTTCCTTTAGGTTCCTTTCTTGAATCATACCCTACTTGGGTATCAATGGCATCCAACAACCACTCAAATTCAATTATATAGCATTAAAATATTTTAGAAGGGATTCTTACCCAATCCCTTTCAAACCTTATGCCACATAGTCATGAACACTTTTATACCTATTTTGTATGTCAACACCTTCTCTAATATTACCTCATTAGTGGTGCTTCATGGGGACTCCTAAGTCCCTTCAAAATTATTTTCTATCAACAACCTTCTTGTAATTACCCTCTATATGAGGTTTTCCATCATTGGGAGTTGTATTCCCCAATATCTCCAATCTTTTCCTAAACATGACACACATCATCACATTCACAATTATATTAGTTGTTAAGTCAAATAGAAATTCATGTACCATATCATTTAAATCAATAAACGTTTTCAAATATGTCCTAGCATATCTAAATGTACTCCATGACACTATCCTCAATGTTTTCCTGAGTGTAAACATAAAAATATTTTAGTTATCTTTATAGTCACACAACTATCAACATTCTCATGCCAAAACATTTACATGCATGTGCATATCGGTTTCTCACCCCAAATAATCATTGTAGGAAACAATAAAAAGTTAAGGGACTCTTCCAATTTTCTAATTCCTTTACACACTTAAATATTTTCATCTCTACTAAACTTTTTCCAAGGGTTCACTACATTTCCATAACATGGCCTTTGACCAAGGCCTTTCTTTCAAACATATTCATTTTTTATTATACTTTTCTTTCATAGTTGTTCAATTTTACAAACTTGTTAAAAAAATTAAAGTTTCTTAGAGTGAGGAAAGTGTTCCTCCTTTCCCCCTCCATTACCTGTGCAATCCAATCCCCTTTGGCATTTTCCTCCTATATTCCTTCAACAATTTCAACCAAGTTTCATCTTGACTTTCTCTAGTAAATCATCATTCTACAACAACAAGATTTTGGTTCAAAATTTGATTGTTAACTAGTGAATTATGCACATTTACTAATCATATTGGTTAAATCGATTTGTATTTTCCTTATGCATGCATTATATTTTAAAATGTAATCCATGATTATTATATAATCATGCCTTGCATCCCACTTCCCAAGTCTCAACAATCATCAAGGTTATAGCTATGTTCTTGTGACAAATTTATTTACACATTTCCCTGATCACATGGGACTGTCTCAACGTGCAACTCATTATTTCATATCCATCATTTCTTAAAATGATATCAATCCTAAGTCATCCTCAGTCTCATAATTTCATAGTTTTATTCAATTTTCCATAAGGAATGTAGGCATGCATTCCAATAATGCATTCATATTATACATGTACATCTATTCCATTATCTTGTATTCGCATATGCACATTATTCTTATTAGTTTGTATTCAAACTATTCGTTTATGCACTTAACCACGTGCATTAGCATCTTTTCAGTGTCCATCACTAACTCGCTATACAATTTTAACATTGCATGTTGGTTTAAATCATTTGACCCATGATTTGATTGTTATCGTTTACATGAACTTTCTCAAAGGCACAATCATATTGCCACATACTCATAATAGAGCATCCTTGATCCTTTACTTCTTCAATAATTTGTACCATATTTTCCTAAGGAAATGGAACACATCCTCCTCAAGCTATTATTTGAAACAAAATAGTGATGACTCTTCAAAATAGAGTCATCCATGCATCCATGGTATTTATTCAATCCTGGCAAGTGAATTCTTGACTTATATTTTTCTTATTTAGGTAGTCATATCATGCCTTTAGTATACACATACTCATACATCATACATGTATATCACTTGCACATTTTCATATTATTCATTCATATTTATTTTTTCTTAATATCAATCTTTATACTGGGAAACTTTATAATGCATTCAATCCATGCAATCAAGCATATAAAACCATAGATAAATATTTAGCATCCAAGTTCACTACTTGCACCCTTTTCCATGTCATTCACACACATGGAAATTTCAAACTTCCATAAACTTCCTCCCAAAGATCTTACATCCATTCTTATGAAAAGTCTCATAGGAATATTCTTAATTATTTTGTCTTCTCTTGATGGAAACAACCAGGAAGAAACCACTCTTTCTCTCTTGTTACAGAAGAAAAACACAATTCCCAAAATGTAAGAAGGTAATTACAATATTACCTAGAGCAAAAAAATTCCCAATTCCATCTTTCTTTCATGTTTCAACCATTCTTGGTCATTAGGCCTCTATCAGGGAAACCCTTTCTTGGATTTCCCTCTACTACTATATGAGCATACCTAGCCATTCATGTATGGTTTTCATCCACCTCTAAGCGTAATTATGACCCATTGGTCATTCAATAATGCTCCAACACTACATTTGTTAGTCTTTATATCAATCTTTCTTTTATCATTACATCCCTATCCTCATAAGGAACTCGAAATTAACTTCACCAAAATTTCATTCATGTTGTTATTTTCCTTGTTGTCATCAGGTCATCCTCTTCTAAAAAGGTAGCAAACCATACCTTACAACCCACTACAGGTTATACTATGCCTATTTTCATGTTACATAGATTCTTACAACATGTCTTCATCTTGAATTTCCATGAATAAACAATTAATCATGTTAATAGGCCTCTACACATTTTTGTATAGCCATGAGCTCATAAAATGGCTCATATGTTAATGTCATTTTGCCTCTTTTACGAGGTGTTATTAGATCCAATAACTCATTTTTCTTTACTTAACTAGGTTATTTCAGCAACAAGTTTCCTTTGGTATAGGTCAAATAAACTAACCTTACTACGTTTCCACAATCTTCTAGAACCAAAGACTTATACAAATAGGATTTAGTTTTTTATTTAAGAAGTACTAAATATTTCGAAGGGTCCTATCAATCCATACCAAATTCCTTGAATTACGAGGGATTTTTCATAAGGTTACTAGCCCTTATATAAACAACAATACCAATAGCTAGGGCTATACATTTCTTTACTTACAGGTAGTATTACAACCACCAGTTTACTCATACAATCCTATAATAAGATTCTACCATTTCTTCTCTTTTCACATTTAGGCCTTACCATTAATCCCTATCATCTTATTCCTACTCTTGTAATAGTAGTCATTAGTTTGAAAAAGGAACAACAAGATTCCTCTGTTGTAATTGATCGTGTTAAGGTTTCTATTGTAAAAACTCAAAATAATAGAAACGTTTCAATATGTAGTCCTCCTCATGGATTTAATGCGGATAATAAGTAAACTTTTAACACAGAGAAATTATTTTGAAAGTCTCATCTCGACCTTATTATACTAGTCCTTTGACTAATCTTTGGCCCATCCAGGCCTCGTGTTGTAGCCTTCTCTGATACCACTTTTTAACAAAACCAAACCCCGAAGTACCCTTTTAATTTATGGGGTATTAAAATTTCTCTTTTTCTCAATCATATCAATACCTATTCTCAATGGAACCATTGTCTTTTTCTTATCAATATATCTCCAATGACAGTTGCCATGCTCAAAACTAAGCTTTGGATCACAATTTACAACTTCCCAAAGTTCTCGAGGCTCCATTGGCCCAAGGCCACCTTACTTCCATGTAGTATCCACGTGGTCTCTTAATACTCATTCCATATGATGTGGCATCTTCCAATGGACACATTAAGTTCACATTCCCAATCCCTTGACCTATCTTCGTCATTGTCATGGTTTTACTCCCACAGAACCTAAAACACCACAACACTAAATGTTTCGATGACGATCATGTATCGAGACTACACCAGATCCAGTCGACCTTGGATCGAGCATCCTATGGATCTGGTTGTGTCAGTGATAAAAAATAACATGGGGGTTATCGTCAACAACCCAACCAAATGTTCTAACGATGATTTATTAATCATACTCATCCTAGGTTCAACAGTTCTTGTACCAATCATCCAATGACCCTAAGTGAGTCAACAAATCTAGCTTGTGTGATAGTTAACTCTTCTCCCATATTATGTCTCTCGAATTGATGGTCAATATTGACTCTCCACCCTATCCTGTCCAACAGTCCATATATTCCCCCCTTTAATTTTCATCCATGTTTCATAACATCGCCTAACAGGTCCATCTCTTATGCCCCAATGACATTACACCTGGATCAACGGTCCATATCTCATTATCACGTCTATGTCGATATTTATGGCTCTCAATGTGTCATTATTCTATTTCATCATATACATTACCCTAACTCTCCATCCTACTATGCTATCAAAACATCTTAGACATCGATGGTCCATATTCACTGCCCCGTGGATCCAATGACAAAAAATAAAACAAAGGTCTAGAGGAACTCCTTGCCCAACAGGGCCCACTTTTGTCTTGTCGATGAATTACATTGTGAAATTTATCACTAATCAGCCACATTGGATGCCATGCTAGCATCCTCATGTCATCATGACATCAACCTCTCTGATATGGGTCATAAGAAAATTAATAACAAAGATCTCTCTTTCTTATCGATAGATCGATGACTCCCCTCAAGTCATTGAAGACCATGTCATCATTGGAATTGTTTTCCATCACATGACCTTTCTAACCTTTCAAACTCCAACAAATGACTGATATGTGACCATGCCCAAATATAACCATCCATCCCATAGTCTACGCTATAAAGGTATTTTGGTTCTTAGCGGACCACTCTTGTTTCATCTACCATTCCACTCGTGACACGTGTCGCCCCTAAGGACATGCTAACTTCCATATGTCTTGACACGTGGCCCTGCCATTTCCTACCACCTGGGGTGACATGTGGAATTCATAACTCAACACAGGGTTATATCTCAATAACCTTGAGTCACCTTGACATGTGGCACAATCTTTGTTGGACATGTGGCACCCTTGCCACCTGATATGTGCCATTCGTCTTCCCATGGATTATAACCTATAGGTTCCAATCCATCATTATGCATGGAAAAACCCTTGCTAGACACGTGGCACCATCCACATCACCCTCTTAATCTTTTTGGTAGGGGATCAATGTTCTATATCTCCTTTCAGAGTTTCTCTAATCATAGTATATCAAAAAACTAGATCTCCTCTTGGAGTTCCTTCATTCATGGTAAATCAATGGTCCAGATTAGATCTCAGAGCTCTCATGTTGGAGTGTTTCTAATTTTTCCTCTAGAGAAACTCCAACCATCAGACTTAGATGATGTTCACCACTTGGAATTCGAAGCCACTGTGTGCCTACCACATAGGAATTTGTTTCCGCATGTACCGGTCACCTAGTAGAACATGTGGCACATTCATACCCAAATAACTATCCCTGAAAAGGGAGAAAACTTTGTGACACGTGGCACAATATTTACTTGACACATGGAACCGCCCATGTCATTACATGTGGGTTCAGTTGGGTATACATGTTATCACAAAGTATCTATTTATATCTTCCAGGAGTTTACATGTGCCCCAATAATTTTTTTTGGGTGATGTCATCCCCTTGTCACTACTCGCCAAGGAACCTATTAGGCCCTTATGGTAGATCAACAAATAATATTTAATCTAACCCTGGCTCTAATCAACAGTCTAGAGCTTCCCTCATAACCTCCTAGTCAGAGCTCATATCTGCAATTTACTCAGAGTGGCACCCCAAGATAAACAATTAGGATCAAATATTTCTCAGGTCCCAATCAATGGTCCAGATCTGTCTTTGGAATCCTTCCTTCGTAGTGCATTTCCTCCAGGACTACAACTTACTCCAAATAGTACCCTGCGATGAACGGATATGATATATTCTCTATGATGATCCAACGACTTTGATTCCTTTAGGCTCAAAACATGGGTTTTATAAATATTATCAGTTTGTATCTAGACTTAGCCATTTAATAAATTCTTCTAAGAATTTTCTAAGGTTTTAACAGGACTTTAAGATCTCTCACCTTTCTTCGAAAAACTACTAAGGCATTCCTACTTCACCACTTTAGGTGGATATTCCCATCCTGCGAACTACCTATACTAGAATAGGGGATTCCACAGAACAATTAATACTCTATGAACCTCAAAGAGGCCTCTCTCAGGCACTAATACATTCCCATTCCTATCTCATCACATGATTTCCATTCCTCTTAGGGGTGTTGTGCATTCTTATTTTATAAGTGTATTTTATTTTCACATGTATCACACTATTTCCATGCAGTTATAAGACCCTAGGTTCAATTTATTTAACCAAAACAAACCTTAGACATTGACCCTTTAGACATCACCTTCATGCAAGTGAAGTCTCACCTGAGGCATCTAATGGGGCTATAGGAACCAAGTTTCTAATGGGAGTCCATCAACATAACCATTAATACTTATTCACCCTATGGAAAATATACTTATTTAACATCCTTTTACCAGTTATCAAATTCTCTGCCCAACTTTTTCTAAGTAATAGTCATCACTTTTACCAGAACAATTGTGCATCATTAACCCATCCAATATTCATCAGTACCCTAAACCCTAGTGTGCAAAAAAAATATAGTATAGATCATGACATAACTAAGCCACTAAATCATTCATTATTATTGTTTATCAATCATGTGTTAAACAGATCTATATTAATCATGCATAAACATCACATCCATAATTATCACATCAACAGACATAGGCAACACAGGATTTTAACGTGGTTCACTCAATCCTTGGGATACATCGACAATGGTTCACTTCTCATATTAATACTTGTGCAATAATCATCTTAGTCCTACACACTATGCTGGAAAAAGACACAACATATTGTAAACCCCAAACCTACCTAACCGCTCTGTAGTGCAAGCCTATCTCTGCATAAAATATCTTCATCAATCATGAGAAACCTACTCTCTTACTCTCAACCTACTCTCTTCCTAGCATCCAGCCTCATATTCCCAAACCATTTACATATTTATAAATAAAATTTAGGGCTTAAAACCCTAATAACAACTTGTCCCCCCAAAACCCTAACGTGTCATAACTATTTTTCCTTCTTTAGCATCAATCTGTTGCTTTCCCTGCTTTAGCATTGAACTACTCTGAGCTGTTATTTTTTCCTACTTTAGTGTTGAAATACTCTAAACTATTGGTTTTTCCCTAATTAAGAGTTTAACTTCTCTGAACTGTGCACCCTTTCCACACACTCCTATCACGACTTTTGTTCTTTCCTCTTTTATGGCACAATTCCCAAAACTTAGTTATTCTCATCCAAAATTCCTATCCACCAGGCCCCCAACACTCACCTATAGCTCTTCTCAAGACACTTAATCCTTTTTCAACTTTTCCTTGAATTTTTCAAAAATATTCTTTGTTTTATTGGTCTTCTCCTTGACCTATGTTTCATTTGACAAAATTGTTTCTACTAATTCTACAGTGATATGAGTCTGTTGTTTCTCCTCATCTTGTTCCACTTCCTATTTGATCCTGCGTTGCACTTCTGATATATCCTCTAAAAATTTTAATTCTTCTTCCTATAATGTCTCTATCTATTTCATGCAATACTTTTTCTCGTCCCTCAACTGGTTCATCTCAGCATATACTTTCTTACTCTCTTGCATTGTCGTCATCTTTTTAGCTAGTGGAAAACTACTAATGTTCCTTGATCTTATAAGACTTACCCTATGAATTCTAAAATTTTTGTTAAACACTCTATAATTCGACATCCTATGAGATTTGATTCCATACTTTTATGATGTCTTCATACAACTTAGAAAATTCTACTTTCAAAGTCCTGATACCATCCACAACTGTTCTTATTTTCTTCTCCCTTTGGTCTCTTTCTTATGGAGGTGTGATTGGTTGCATTTGTGTTTCTAACTCAAACATTCTTGTGTGGAATCCCTGGATGGATTCACTAATATTCACTACCTAATCTCCTAATGGAGTATCCACCTCCATTGGTACCTCCAAAATATCTTGGAAAACTTTGTCAAATGCTTGCTTCACTTGCTCTACCTTCTGCGCAGTTGCATCCCTTTCCCATTCAACTTTGTTGTAGTCAATGCAAATTCTTTCAATATATTTTTGTGGAATTAGTTGATTCATTAGATGTTTTTTCTGTACGCAGGTTCAATTCTTTCACTATTCTAACCTGCAACCCCTGCAACATCTCTCCCGTCATCCATGATATAAATAAGTCAAAGTGACTTAGTGCAGGTGCTTGCTCTTGCATTTCTTCTGATGGGAGCACGATCATCCCTGGTGTCAATTTAACTGTTATGCACTCCCCTGTTACTTATAATGTATGAGGGACTACTAGTATTTATTCTTCTGGACTTTCTATGCTTATCGTTGTTCCTTCAATTGTTTGGTGCACAACTGCTATCGTTGTCACTTCCATAAATTGGTAGAGTGTAGTAATTTATTCTTGTAACTTTCTGGTCAGTCCTTATTTCTTCTCTACTGCGCATTGAACATGTCATCAATAATATCTTTAAACTTCTCCCCAAACCTCTTGAATCCATCTTCCATTAGTGCCAATGGGCTTGTTTCCTTGTTCAATTTATGCTTCTTCTAGTTTGGCACTGATTTTCCCTACTTTATCTCTATGTCTGCATCCTTCCTCTTCTTTCCTACACCATTCTTTGGGCCTGGTACTTCCTCAATTTCAGGTTCTTATGTTTCCATTTATTTTTCATGCAAGGGGACCTTCCAGTATGTGTCCCAGTCCTCCATAATTAGTTTTATTCCCTCCTATGTTATTTATTACTTTATCTTGACCCATTCCTTTCTTGGGTATTTATTTTATTGTATGTACATATGATGATGATATTCCATGAACTGCACAACTGGTTTGTAAGTTTCTACAAGCTGTGGAGAAATTTGTGGTGTATCCTAGATACACTATCTGATCATTTCCTTACACAGATGGAATTAAATTGTGTTCTCCAACTATTTTCCCTTTTGCGATGTGTACCACAAGTTTTGATACTTTCCAACCAAGAATAGCTTACCTCTCATGCCCATAAACTATGCATCCTCTGGTTCTTTCCATGCTGCTAACACGATCAAAAGTAACAACCAAGAATAGTGGAATTCCATTCCATTTTCATGTGCTTCCTTGCAGTATATTAGGAAATGGTTTAGTAAAAACAATGCCCAACTCATCGTTATCCCTTCTATGCACTTATTGGTCGTAGTTATCATGCTTGTGGACACTTGGTATTTTATGCATTTTCTCAACAATTTTCATGCCAACTCTTGTGTCACAAATCCTACCATTGGATCACATATACTTGGCACATACAACCCGTCCACACTGATGCAAGAGAATCCCAAGACAACAAAGTGGAGAACAAATGGATATGCACCAGCGCACGTTTTGAGGATGTTTTGAATTTGAAAGGATGAAGCATTAATGTAATATCTGGAAAATATATTTTTTCTTTTATGGTTTAGAGATTTGTAATCCATATCTTGAGCAGTTGCTCTCATTTGTCAGTTGTAGGCAATTAATGTAATGAATGTAAAGTAGATGTAGGCTTTAATTCGATTAGATAGCTATAGGTTGTAGGAGGGAAAACTCTAGAAAGCTCCCTCATATGTATTGTAATGTATGATTATTCTCATTGTAACTAAGTTGAAGAGATATAGAGAAAGAGAGAGCAGAGAAGAACATATATTATAAAATTTGTATGATCAGATAGTTGTTGCTATTAGACCCATGTATAGATGTGCTTGGATTAATATAAGAAACATTTTATCCAACTTCATGGGGTTTTTTATGAATTCTGTGTACATCTATGGAATGGTATGTTTACAGCTAATTTCAGTCTCTGTTATGCATTTGTTTCAATGCTTGGTATGTATGATTTCATGTTGAATGTATGAAGACTGTGAGAGGGAGAGTATGAGTTTCAATTGTTTCTCTTTCCGAGAATTCCTACAAGGAGTGCAGTGAAAGTCTGGAAGGAGTGCATTGACAACTTCTAAGTTTTACATTAGAAAATATCAAGAGAGATACCATTGTTCTCATACCAGCAAAATTGAAAGTATAGCACAGAGTCGTGCAAGGTGTGTGTAGGATAGTTGAATTCTTAGACTTTTCCAATCCAGTGAGTGGTTGAAGAGCTCGTGTCGTGAGGAGTACGAAGAATTGGAGAGTTCAGATGATCAAAGATTATCGTGAAGATGCAAGGAGTGTGGGAAAAATCCCTTGGAATCCTTGATTTTGCAGCAAGAACCAAGATGGGGAGGGACAAAGACTTCAAATCATTCAGAGGAAAGACGAGGCAGGAGTTACCTCGCAGAAGCCAAGCTCATAAGGAATACATCGCGCTATTTTTCCAGGAGCATCGAGAACTTGAATGGACAATTATATTCTTAGAGGAAGAACTACCGATTCGTCGTGGACCATTGGATCCAGTGGATCAACAGAGAAGTTAAGGATGCGTTTCTTTCAACACTTTCAATATCAAGAGGAATAGCCATCCTTAGATCTGGATCAACAGGAGAGGTTGATCTCGTGGTTTTGAATTTCGACATTTTGGGAGTCAGAGTGTGGAGAAGTTCATGAATTGGAGACCTTGAGTTGCGAAATCCTGATATGAAAAATTTTTGATACAATATGGACCATCAGGTCATGGGAAGTTCAGCGCCATCGATATGAGGAGAAGAAGTCACAAGTTCGAACTTCGGGAGAAAGGACAGGAGTCGCGAAATCCTGACATGCTCGGAGGTGGACCCCAGGATGTGACTGAGGTCACATGGTTGAAGAATAAGTTTGGATTTAAATATCCGTTAGCCCATTTCAGGGTTTTAGGAGTCAAAGGAGCCAGAGGGAATCACAACAGAAATTGCAAAGTCGCGAAACCCGAAACACCTTTTTCAGGTAAAGGTTGTGGTCACACTAGTTGGTCACGTGGAGTGGAGGTTCATACCTAGTGCTCATTTACATAGGCGTAACTTCTAAGAAGGACCTTTGGTTATATGTGAAAAGGTTCTAGTGGGAACTAAAGAGCCATTTCAGCTCAAGGAAGTAGAAATATCCAAATACCAATGGGTCACACAGAACCTACTGAGGTAGGGGTGTTGCGTCATGTGGTATCAGAGCGTAGCTTACAACTTTTGTTTTCTGTAGAGGAAAGACAGAGGGAAACTGTAATTTGAATTCTACATGGAACAAATTTAAACAATCCTGCCAAGAAGACATCAAGAGAGACCCATGCCCGATCCAATCGTGAAAAGGGAAATGAGAGAACTTTGTGCTCGATTGGATGCTATGGAGACAACACATAGGAGAATAACTAATACTAGAGATGTCAATGAGGTTGAAAGCGAAAATGAAACTGGAGCCAAAGAAGAAGTTGTAGTCGAAGATGCTACAGAGGAACGTTTATTCAAAGTTGTTGCAAGAATAGGGGCCAAATAAAAAATGGACATCTTGATGTATGAAGGCAACTTAGACGTTGAGGAGCTGCTAGATTGGTTTAGAGCTCTGGATAAATACTTCAACTATGAGGATATCAAAGAATATAAGAAAGTAAAACATGTTTTCACTAGATTGAAAGGGCATGCAACACTATGGTGGGATGAACTGTAGACTGATAGGCATTGCAAAGGAAAACAACAAATCAAAAGCTAGGATAGCATGGTAGAAAATATGAAAGCCAAGTTTATACCCAGAGATTACCAAATTAATATGTTACGAAGAATGCAGAATTTGAGACAGAAGGGGATGATAGTGAAGGAATACACTGAAGAAATTTATAGACTCAACATCAGAGCAATTCATCATGAGAGTGATGATGAAAAATTTTCCAGATACATGAATGGCTTGAGATATGAAATTCAAGATGAAATGAGCATGGTGACAATCAGAAATTTGGAAGATGCTTATCAAATTGCTTCAAAGGAAGAAGTAAAATTGGCTCAAAAGTAGGGTCAAAGGGGAAGAGGTATAAGTCAAAGAAGAAGCAAAGGAATTTCCCAGGATAGAGTACAAAATCCCAAGGATGAAGAAAATAAACCTTATAATCACCCAGAAAGGGGAGGAATCTCACAAGGAGGACAATATACCGATAGGAACACTTTTCCTCGAGCAAGAGTAAGAGGAAGAGACAGAGGAGGTGAAATAAAGTGTTTTGTCTATGGAAAGATAAGACACAAGTCTTTTGAATGTCCCGATAGAAAAAGGGATGGAGGAGGCAAAGCTGACATTTCATAAGCACAAAGGCAAAATGTTGAGGCAGAAGATGCAAAAGGCGGAAGATCCTTAATGATGAGGAAAATTCTCTTGAAGATAGAGAAGGAGATAGAGAATCCAGTCCAAAGGAATAGTTTGTTCATAACTGCTTGCAAGACCAAGGATAGGGTATGAAAGGTAATTGTGGACAGTGGAAGTACAGATAATCTAGTATCCATAGAAATGGTGGAGAAGCTGGAAGTGGAAACAGTTGCACATCCGAGCCCATACAAGGTTTTGTGGTTGCAAAAAGGACATCAAGTAACAATCACTAAACAATGTTTAGTTGAATTTAAGATAGGGGGATATAGAGATGATATTTTATGTGATGTTATTCCCATGGATGTCTATCATCTTTTGTGGGAAAGACTGTGGAAATATGACAGAAATGTTGTTCATGATGGAAGAAAGAACAAACACACCTTGGAGAAGAATGGTAGGACACATATGTTGCTGCCTAATGAAGACAAGAAGGTAAAGGAAGAGTCAAGCAATACTACACTTATCATGAGTGGGAAGGAACTTATGTATGAAGTCAATAAAGATGAAGAAATGCAGTTTGTTGTGGTGAGAAAACCTAGAGTCATCTTGACCAGTACTTCGATGGATGATCTACCTAAGGAGATTCAAGCACTGTTGGAGAATTTCGTTGATATAGTGGTGGACGATTTACCTTGTTTGTTGCCACCCATCAGAAGTATAAGACATCACATCGACCTTATACCAGGATAAAGTTTACCAAACAAGGCAACATACAGATTGACGTCGCAGGAGAATCAAGAAGTTAATAAGGAAGTCCAAGATTTGATGGACAAAAGGTTGATTAGAGAAATCTTTAGACCATGCGATGTACCAACAATTTTAAGTCCAAAGAAAGATGGTGGATGGAGAATGTGTGCAGACTCGAGGGCTATAAACAAAATCACCATTAGGTATAGATTTACTTCATCGAGGATGGATGACTTGATGGATTTCTTGGGTGGAGTAGAGTTTTTTCAAAGATTGATTTGAAAAGTGGATATCATCAAATTATAATGGGTGAAGGTGATGAATGGAAGAAAACATTCAAGATGAATGAAGGAATATATGAATGGATTGTCATGCCGTTTGGTTTGATGAATGCACCAAGTACTTTTATGATATTGATGAAGGAAGTCTTGAAGGATTTCATTGAAAAATTTGTAGTTGTGTATCTTGATGATATACTGATCTTCAGTAAGATTGAGGAAGAACATTTGAGACACCTAACTCTAGTCATGAGGATCTTGCAGCAAGAGAAGTTGTTGATAAATCTGAAGAAGTCATCTTTCATGAAGAAAGGGATCATTTATTTATGTTTTGTGATATCTTCAAATGAGTTGAAGATGGATCCTGAGAAGGTAAAAGAAATCAAAGAATGGCCATCTCCAAGGAATATCTTTGAAGTCAGAAGATTCCATGGATTAGCCGGTTTTTACAGGAAGTTCATAAAAACATTTAGTGGGATTAGTGCACCAATGATGGA
>WSFP011467991.1:0-18124 GCA_009831015.1 Picea engelmannii
GCACTTGCAGGTGTTTGAGGTACATGTTGCTCCTTTTGTTGTACATTTTGATTTTCAAGTTACTTTGGAATTTCTTTTTCAGTGATCTCATCAAGCACTATGTATTCTTGTTTTTCTTCTTCCTAGTTCTTTCCCTGCAATTGATATTTGTACATGACCTTCTCATTGAATATAACATCTATACTCCTAATGATTTTGTTTTTCATAATCCCATAATCGATAACCAAAATCATTAACACCGTATCTAATAAAGGTACACTTCTTGGATTTAGACTCAAGCTTTTCTCTATTTTCTTTATCAATATGGACAAATGCTTCACAACCAAAAGTTTTCAAAAAGAATATTTTACCTTTTTTCCTATCCATTCCTCCTCTGGAATTCTACCATCCAAAGAGCTTGAAGGTCCTTTGTTTATTAAGTAAACAACACTATCTACAATGTCTGCCCAGAACTATAAGGGAAATCTGGCATGCAATCTCATACTCCTTGCACGCTCCATGATTGTCTTGTTCATCCTTTCCAACACAACATTTT
Organism: Picea engelmannii; assembly: GCA_009831015.1. Classification (NCBI taxonomy): domain Eukaryota; kingdom Viridiplantae; phylum Streptophyta; class Pinopsida; order Pinales; family Pinaceae; genus Picea; species Picea engelmannii. The sequence goes on from WSFP011467991.1 coordinate 536, forward strand.
CTTGTGGTGTTCTTGGAACTGTCTTCTCTCTACAAATCCCATGGTATGAACAATAATCATCAAACTCATTGTTGAAATATTCACCTCCATTATCTGATCTGATACACTTCAAACTTTTTCTTGTCCCATTCTCAACTAAAGCTTTCCATTTCTTAAAAGTATCAAAAACATCATATTTTTGTTGAATGCAATAAACCCAAGTTTTTCTAGTTGCATCATCAATACAAGTAACATAATAACGAGAGTCACCAAGAGATGATACTTGAGCTGGTCCCCATACATCTATATGCACAAGCTCTAACCTTTCATTCTTCTTTTCTTTTCCGACTCTAAGAAATCAGACTCTCTTTTTTTTTCCATAAACATAATGCTCATAGAAGTCCAAATCAATTTGTTTAAGATCTGGAAGCAAATTTATTTTGTGAAGTATCTGCATACCCTTCTCACTCATGTTTCCCAGCCTATGATTCCATAGTGATGTATCCACTCTTGTAGAAGCTAAAGAGATAGAAAAGTCAGTATTACCAGTACATAAATACAATGTACCTACCTTCTCTCCCTTTGCTATCACCAATGATCCTTTGATGACCTTCCACATATTATCTGTAGATATGGATACACAACCTTCACTTGCCAACTGCCCTATTGAAATTAGATTTTTCCTTAAATATGGAAGATGTCTTACCTCTTTCAACAACCATTGGTTTCCATTGCATTGCTTTATTTTTAGTTTTCCCATTCCAACAATTTTGCATGGTGCTTCATCACCCAAATGAGCCTGTCCAAAATCACCTTGAACATAATCTAGAAAATGTTTCCTATGGGGCATGACATGAAATGAATCCCCTGAATCTACTACCCAAGAATCAAAAATATTATCTACAAAAAGAATCAAAGCATCTTGTAACACATCACCTGTTACATTTGCTTCTTGATTTCTCTCCTGTTGTCCATCTCTTTGTTTCTTTGGAGCTCTGCAATCTTTCTTCAAATGTCCTTTCTTCCCACAATTCCAACACTCTATCTTTCCAAGTCTGGATTTGGATATACCATTCCTAGAATTCCCATGGTTCCTTGAGCCCTTTCTTCTATCCTTTTGTCTTCCCTTGTTCTCCATATTCAACGCATTACCTGATGTCTCATTGTTAAGGTCCTAACCCGCACATAGGTAGATCAATGTATTTGGATGTAATAACGGTCAATATTAATAAGGCCTTTCAATAAAATAGAATAAGGTGGATGTAATAAGACCTAATAGAATCTTTCGCTTCTAGAAGGATCTTCCTCTAGATGTTTCTCTTAATAGACATATTTAGTATAAATAAGGGTCAAGGGTATGAAAACCCTAGCTTGGAGATTATTGTAACAGAGCACTGCTCGGCTAGAGGTTGCCCCCTCAAAGAGGCATGTGAACATTGCTTTCTGAATCAAAGTGCTATTTCAGTTGTTGTTCTAATATTAATTATGTGTTATTGTGGAGATTATGCTGGTTATATTACTGCTATTCTTCCATTTCTAGCATTTTATTTCTGTTCTGCATATTTATTATATCTGGTATCTTACAAGTGGTATTAGAGCACTTTCCTTGGCAGGAATTGTGGGTATTTTTTTTCCAGGGTAGAGACGTATTCCGACGTCTTTAAGCCATAGAGATTTTTCGTTATGTGCATAAACCCGTGGTTGAGGGATTCATACACACAAGAAATACAAGTGGTTCTTAAGCGCACATCTATTGGCCACCCTTGTAACCCCTGTTGGTACCCCTTCGAGTGGTAGCGAATCAGACAACACTTGTGTATAGATCGGCCTAGATTTCTTGAAGCCCTCTTTATATAAACCTATCAACCGCCGGACTACTATAGTGTCACCGAGAATAACACTCGGGAAGATACTCTCTAGTACCTGGGTAGTCGGGTAGTACGGCTAAGGGTACGATCTATCCTCCTTAGTTAGTTCCCTGAGATATTGGGCCAAGTACTTCTGTTGGACCTCACATGTATATCAGAGAGCTATAGCACAAGGCAAACCCTTGTCTGTAGAACCCTTGAATACCTAACCCTTGGGGAACATAAACATAAACAAATTAAACCGGTCAGATCTATTGCCGCACAACTTTGTTTGAGTTGCCAAGTAAATACACATTTCTTTCTAGTTAAGAATTTGGGGATTTCAGCATTGCAACATTCTTCAGACTGAAGTATAACCCTGCAGCTGTAAAATAAAAAAAACAAAAAAAAAAATCTGGAATTTTTTTTACCATTATTTGAGACCTATTCCATTAGATTCATCTCTTCTCCCTTATCACATTCATCCATATCATTTTTCTGCAAAAAATTCTGACCCCACCCGCTCCCTTTTTAGTTCATCCATCCTCATGGCCCATACTCATAGCCAAGAACTAGAGTCTCGCTTCAATACCTTGCAATCTAGTTTCCTCGAGACCCAAAAATAAGTGCAACAACTTAGTGCTACTATTGCCTCCCGTGATACATCCATCAATACCACCATAAATGCATCCGTGCAGTCCACAATGGAGGAATTCAAACAAGAACTAAACACCCAACTTGAATCTGTCTTTGCATAACTCTGCACCAAACTAAAGGTCCCTACCAGTGACCCTTTTCCTGATGCACATACAAAGACTAAAGGTGAAATTTCTTCCCATTCCCATACCTTTCATCCCCATCACTTTCAAAGGGACATACACCTTCCGCGGGTGGATGTAATCAAATTTGATGGCTCGAACCCCACTGGTTGGGTCACCCAAATGGAACATTATTTCTCTCTCTACAACATTACAGATGACTTGGCCAAACTCCGGTATGGTTTTCTCCTTCTAGATCAAGAACGCTGGTAGTGGTGGCGATGGAGAAAAACTTCCCGTCAAGGGTATATTGCTTGGACCAAATTTGTGACTGAGCTTTATGAACGCTTTGACACTGACACCAACCATTTGTTCCGTTTGATAAAATTGAAACAATCAAGAACAATAGAAGACTTCATAGCTACATTTGAGCGCCTGGCTTTTTGAACAGAGGGCATCACTGATGCTTTCTTTCAAGAGTGTTTTATTAGTGGCCTCAAGGAGGAGATTCGGGCCCATGTCCTCATGGCTAGACCTATGATTTGGGTGGAGGCTACTAAAAAAGATAAAGAAGCACAAAAAATTGTTTCCTCTCAAAACCGTAAGCCTTCCTTTATCCCTCGCCCTAAACCAATAAACCCCACTACTCCCTCCCCCCCATTAAAGATCCAAAAATTGACCAGGGCTGAAATGGATGAATGCCAACTCAAAGGCCTCTGTTATAATTGTGATGAAAAATATTTCCTGGGCGACAAATGTAAGGAACAAAATCTTTTTATGGCCTTCTCTGAGAAAACTTCGGAAGAGGATGTTGAAACTCACCTTGTGCCCGAGTCACTATAAATCACTGACATAAACCCTCCCGAAGTGGAACCGATCATTTCCATCAATGCTCTCACCAGCTTCTCTGCCCCCCAAACCCTCAATTTAATCAGTTACATCAAGCACCGAAAGGTCATCATTCTAGTTGGTAGTGGCAGCACCCACAACTTTATTCATCGTCGCATTGCCCAAGAAACCCATTGCTACATCTATGCTGTCAACAATTTCTAAATCATGATTGCCAATTGTGGTTCTATGAAATGTGGTGGGCACTATGAAAATGTGCATCTCCAAATCAGTGACTACCACCTAAAATCCCATATGTTTTCTATTGACATGGGAGGTTACGACATTGTGTTGGGTGCAGACTGGCTAAGGACTTTGGGTCCCATTCTCATGGATTTTAAGAACTTAACCATGCAATTCGACCAAGAAGGCCACCAATATAAATTCCAAGGTATCACTGCTATTTCAACTGAGGTCATCAGTTCCCAACGCATGGAAAATCTACTCAAAAAAGGATGTTCTAGTGTCATTGCCCAACTCCATGCCATACAAGCCACAGAGACACCCCCAGTGCCCCAAGACCTCCAAGCCCTCCTTTATAAACATCAAATGATATTTTCCACTCCCCAAGGACTCCCTCCTTCCTGAGGTGTTCATGATCATTCCATTCCCCTTGTCCCAGGAAGCCTTCCCCCCAATATCCATCCATATCACCACCCCTTTGCACAAAAAAATGAAATTGAGAAAATGGTCCAGGAACTCCTAACTGGAGGCATCATCCATCCTAGTATGAGCCCTTACTTGTCTCCAATCATCATGGTACTGAAGAAACAAGATTCTTGGAGAATGTGTCCTAACTTCTGTGCTCTCAACAAACTAACCATCAAATACAAATTTCCCATTCCTGTCATTGATGACCTCCTGGATGAATTGAGTGGCGCCCAATTCTTTACCAAACTTGATCTTCGCTCGGATTATCACTAGATACATATGAAAGAGGCAGAAATTCCCAAGATAGCCTTTTGCACTCATGAGGGCCACTATGAGTTTTTGGTCATGCCCTTTGGCTTGTGTAACGCCCCCTCCACCTTCCAAAGCCTCATGAACCATGTCTTCCATCCTTTTCTCCATCATTTTGTCTTAGTTTTCTTTGATGATATCCTCATCTATAGAAAAACCTGGACATACCATCTTACTCATGTGGATCAAGTTCTATGCCTACTCTCTTAGCACCAACTTTTCCTGAAACAGTCTAAATGTGCTTTTGGTGCCTAAGAAGTAGAATACTTGGGTCATCTGGTGGGAAAGGATGGCGTCAGGGTGGACCTGAAAAAAATTGAAGCTATGCAAGACTGGCCGCACCCAAAGACTCTCAAAAGCTTGCATGGATTTTTGGGCCTAACAGGGTATTATCGCAAGTTTGTTAAGAACTACATAAAGATTGCAGCACCTCTCACGACTCTCCTAAAAAAGAACTCTTTCACTTGGACTCCAGTAGCTGCTCAAGATTTTCAGACCTTGAAGATCGCCATGTACACCACTCCATTTATGGCCCTTCCTGATTTCACAAAGACCTTTATGTTGGAATGTGATGCCTCAGGGAAAGGAATCAACACTGTCCTTATGCAAGAGGGTCAACCTTTGGCCTTCACCAGCAAGCAACTGTCTGAAAGGAATTTGGGCAAACCCATTTATGAAAAGGAAATTTTGGCGATTCTACATGCCGTTGAGTTGTGGAGTCCTTATATCTTGGGGAAACGCTTCCAAATTAAGACCGACCATCAAAGCCTCAAGTACTTTATGGAACAACGCATTTCCTCCCAAGAGAAACAAAAATGGGTGACTAAGCTCTTTGGATATGATTATGAGATCATTTACAAGAAGGGCAAAGACAATGTTGTGGCAGATGCACTTTCCCAAAAATATGAAGATGAAGAATCCATTTTTTCTCTTTCCTTCATTGTACCCGATTGGCTCCAAGCTGTGCGCTAGGAATGGCTTCAAGATCCCAAAAGTTTGCATCTGATCCAACAATTGAAAACCAAGACTCTGGCTCCCCCAGCGTACTCCTGGCTCTAGGATGAGTTGCGATACAAAGGCCACCTATATTTAAGTAAACAATCTAAGCTCAAATCCACGGTACTTTCTGAGCTTCATGCTACACCCACAACGGGGCACTCAGGGTTCACCAAAACATATGACAGGGTCAAACGTTCCTTTTTTTGGGATGGTATGAAATAGGAAATCCATAATTTTGTCACTAAATGTGAGGTGTGTCATCACAACAAGGGAGAAACAGTCAATTCTCCAGGCACCCTCCAACCACTTCCGATTCCCCCTGCTATTTGGAAGGATATCTCTATGGACTTTATTACAGGCTTACCCAAGTCAGGGAATAAATTAGTCATAATGGTAGTGGTGGATCGCATTTCCAAGTATGCTCATTTTTTCTCTCTTCACCACCCATTTACTACATCCACGGTGGCTCAAATTTTCATGGACCAGGTCTTCAAGCTTCATGGCATGCCACACTCTATTGTTTCTAATTGTGACCCAACTTTCACAAGCAATTTTTGGCAAGAACTATTTAAGCTACAAGGCACACAATTGCATCTCAGCTCAGCTTATCATCCCCAGATGGATGGTCAAACGGAATTTTTCAACAAGTGTTTGGAAACATATCTGAGGTGCTTTGCCTCTGAAAAAAAACACCAGTGGGCTCAATGGTTACCCCTAGATAAATGGTGGTACAACACTACATACTGTACAACCACTCGCATGACTCCTTTTGAAGAGATATATGGATAGAAGCCACCTTCAGTTCTCTCATACTTACCAGGTACCTCGAAGGTCCAGGTGTTTGACCAAACACTTACAGTCTGAGAGGATATTCTTCATACCCTTGAAGATAACTTGGTCATGTCACAGAATTGCATGAAGCAACAAGCATATCAAGGTCGCTCGGAACATCAATTTGCAGAAGGGGATTAGGTGTTTTTGTGACTGCAACCATATAAGAAAACTTCCAAATTCTATGGTCCTTACACATTTCTCAAGCGTGTGGGACAAGTCGCATATCAGTTATCTCTACCCAGTCAGTTGAAGCTACATCCTATTTTTCATGTTTCCTGCTTGAAGAAGGTGAATGGAAACAAGTTCCGAATTCAAACCAACCTTCCAGAGTTAGCTGAAGAAGGATCCATCTGGCTACAGCCAGAAGCAGTTTTGGACCAGCATGAGCATCTCTTGCATCAGAGAACCATCAAGGAAGTGCTCATACAATGGAAAGATATGACTCCTACAGATGCCACTTGGGAACCAGCTACCATTATGCAGTAGTTTCCACATCTCCAGCCTTGAGGACAAGGTTGTTTTTAAGGGGGTGAACATGTTAAGGTCCTAACCCGCACATAGGTAGATCAATGTATTTAGATGTAATAAAGGCCAATATTAATAAGGCCTTTCAATAAAATAGAATAAGGTGGATGTAAGAATACCTAATAGAAGCTTCCGCTTCTAGAAGGATCTTCCTCTAGATGCTTCTCCTAATAGACATATTTAGTATAAATAAGGGTCGAGGGTATGAAAACCCTATCTTGGAGATTATTGTAACAGAGCATTGCTCAACTGGAGGTTGCCCCCTCGAAGAGGCCTATGAACATTTCTTTCTAAATCAAAGTGCTATTTCAGTTGTTGTTCTCATATTATTTTTGTGTTATTGTGGATATTATGTTGGTTATATTATTGTTATTCTGCCATTTCTAGCATTTTATTTTTTTTCTGTGTATTTATTATATCTGGTATCTTGCACTCACTTGTGATTTTCCATCGCATTTCCTCACTAAGGATAACACCAACAACATCATCAAATTTTAAAGTATTTGAACTAGAAACAGAGTTACTTACAGCCATGACCAAGCCATTCCATCTTTCTGGCAATGAGCACAAGATTAGAAGATCCCTAACCTCATCATCAAAGTCCACTTTTATAGAACTTAGTTGATTAATAACTGTATTAAATTCATTTAAATGATCTTCAACAGACCCACCTTTTGACATCTTCATATTAAATAATATCTTCATTAGAAATACCTTATTAGATGACGAGGGTTTTTCATACAGTTTAGCCAATGCTTCCATCAAACCCTTTGTTGTCTTTTCTTTCAAAATATTGAAATCCACCGATGCTGCCAAGCTTAGACGTATCGTTCCTAGATCATTTCTATTAAGAATCTCCCATTCTTCGTCCTTCATCGCCGTCGACTTCTTTGCTACTCCGCTCAATGGTAGGAATAGATCCTTTTGATATAAATAATCTTCCATCTACATCTTCCATAACTGGTAGTTTTGGCCATTAAATTTCTCGACCCTAAACTTTCCATCTTCCGACATTTCTCCCACTCGAACAAAGAACCCTCTTTTCTTGCAAGTTACCTTTCACTTTGATACCAATTGTTAGAAAAGCAGTACCACGGAGCAATAAAATAAAAAAAATGCAGAAAAAAAACACAGAGGATACACAATACAATAGAGACACAGATTTACGTGGTTCACCTAGTGTGGGCTACGTCCACCAGAGAAATTTCCATGTCCTTCCTTTATTATTATCCAACAAATGAAGGGATACAACCTACAACAAACCCCACTATAACTTCCTCTTCTTTCTCTCACAATCTCCTCTCTCAGAATACAATACTCGCCATAATGCATAGCCGCAATACATTTCCCTCATAACAGAGGGTTGCCTTCTAGGGAAAAAGACCCTAACGAATTTCTACCATTAGATCTATGACCTTATAATGATCGGTCCAGATTTACAATGAAATTACAATATACATCTACAAGGCAATTTTTCCTTCGGGGGATTCTCCCCCGAACCCCCCAGACCCCACAGAGGGGTTACCCCCCTCTGCACTCCCCACGTGGAAGAGTGTACATACTTCTAAGGTGTAAAGTATACATGGGTTATAAACATGGCTAAAAGCAAGGACCTCCAAATTAGGAACATAATCAGGCTCCACAACCAACACAGCTGTCAGTCTTGGTATGTGAACCGATTTACAATGATTAATAAAAAAAGTTTCATAAACTAATGATAGATTTATCTGACTGCTTGAATTATGTCCTCACCATCTGTCCTGCTTTGGTCCTCTATCGAACTTGCCAATTTGGTGACACTTGGAGGCTATTTGCTGGTTCCTGGAAAAATACATTTTGTCTTGCCCAACCGCACTATCTCCTTCCACTGCAAGTCAGAAGGGATCTCGTAGTCCATCATTTCCTTGATCATGATCTCTAGGTCAATGCAAGAGGCATAATTCATGGTTGGTAGTCTTATCTTCACTATCTTGAACTGATTCAAGATCTCAAAATATGTGGTCAAATACTCCACCAGGTTTGTCCCTTTCAAGTTTTCCTCCAATCTTTCAAACTTGGGGTGATCCATTTTGCATTGGGCGAGGAGAGAGTTGTATTCCTCTTGATCGTATAATTTTCCTTTCCATCCCAAAATGGTGGGAGTCCTTTGATGAACAACTCTTCAAACATATATTTGAAATCATGTATACTTTGCTCCATCTGCATGGCCTTGGTCTTGACTGATTTAAGAAGGTTATGCTTGTAATGATCATCCAAGCCCAAATGATCAATGTAGTCCTGTCTTTTATCCCAATGGTCTGAAGTTCAGAGGTGGGGATGGAATTCAACATATTTATAGCATTTTGGGCCCACTTAGAAGGTTTTTTCTCTAGTGTCTCATTCACAACAGTTCACCTTCTTCTGGCTGTGATGGCTATTCTATCTTTGTCATTTATGAAATTTAGGAACACCTTGAACTTGGAAGCTTTAGTAGAAATGGAGTGCCAGATGACATGTTTGGCCCCCTGCAACAATCCTTTTCCTTTCAATATTGTTTTCAACTTTTACACTCTTTCCTACAAAGATTGATTCTCTTTCTAGAACTGGGCCATCTTCTCATCCTTTATTCTCATTTCTTGTTGCAACTTTTCTATATCTCCCTTAAGGCTCTTGATTTCTCCTGCCTTTAGGATAACTTGTGACATAGCCTGGACAAGTCTTTCAACACTTGGCCAAGTTTCTATAGTACAAGGTACAACTACAACCATGTTTGATACTTTTGTCTGTACTTGTGACCAATTTACCTTTTCCTTCTCCAGCTGCAATACTTTGGCCTCGTAATTCAATTATTCCTATTGAAATGCCTCTTTCTCTTCCTCTAGAGAAACCAGCTCCGATGTTTGTGGATGCTCGGCAGAATACATATTTAGTATTTTCCTCAAGCTTTGAATCAACTTTTATTTCTCTTCTAAGGAAGTTTTCACTCCCTGAGGGCTTTCAGATTCTAATCTCTTAACTTGTGTCTACCAAGATCTGCTGGATGCTTTCTCTTGTCTCAAATGTCCCTCCAACTTAAGTGCATGAGTTTTCAACCTTGAAATCTTCAAGCTCATACCCAGGTAGTCCGAATACAACATGTCACAGGTGTTTCTATGGAATTTCACCTTGTCTAGGGCACTAATGTTTTCATAATGCATCTTAACCTCAGATACTTTATCCTCATATACAAATGCTATGTTGAGTGTCTTCTTCTCTATATCCATGACTGAGAACATAAAATAATTATGTAGAGAAATCCTTTCTAACTTAGATATCAAATCTCTTATTTCACTCATGGCCAACCTTCCTTTCACAGCATATTGCTTTGCTAAATCTTCTTTAGATTGATATACGACTCCAGGTGCTTTATCAAAAATGTGTTTTTGCTGCTGAAAGATCTTGAGATTCTTTCACTTTGGGGAATACTTATTTAAGAACTTCTTCCTTCCTGGTGCCACTCTCCTCCATATCCATACATAATTTCTCCTTAGGCTCTTTTTCCTCCAGATCTAGTATCTGTGGAGATTGTGTGATCTTTATCTTCTTGGGAGCAATCTGCTGACTATTGGTTCCTAGGGATTCTGAACTACTTCTTTTGGTGTAGTCACTTGCTTTGGGAAATTTGAATATCAACTCTGAGGAGTCTATTATGTATAATTCTACTATAGGGTTGGCCCCACTTGTTGTGTCTGAGAAGGCTACAAGATGGATTCCATATCAGCATAGGTTTCCAAATTTGCCAATTTGTCAAAACCTTCAACATACTCATGTTCACGAGGGCCCTGTTTTCTAATAAATATTATTTTATATATGACCCAATGTGGATCATATATAATCCGTTGTTGTTGTGGAAATCCAAACTCATTGATTTTGGTCTAGATCTGAGATAAGCATAATCTAGTTTTCACAACAAAGGGTCCTATGATGAAAGGAAATTTTAGGTTGGAAGCTTTGTGCATTTTCAGGAAATGTTTTGTCTCTGAGATGATTCTTTGCCTGATTAAATACAAGGCAAAGAATATGGGTGTCAGAAAAATGGGTAGAAGGTAAGGGGCCTCTTGACAACTATATATCCAAATTACCGTAAAATTCATGAACAACACCCAATCTCCCACTATGTTTTCTAGATTTGGCTACAAATAACTTTTCATGTCTTTCAAGACTCTTGGCAGGCTGGTGTTGAAGATCAGGCTATAAACTCTGGACATGATCATATTTATGAAAATGAGCATTGTGATTCTTTTTCATTCATTTTAGATGAATGTTTCTTTAGGGAGCTCTTTTTTGTTTGTCTCTAGGAGAATCTTCAGCAAGTATATGTGTAATACTAAAGTGTCTTAGTGACTAGAAATTCACTAGAGTTTTTGTGTACATTATCATCTATGGATTTATCAAAGTCAATGCAAACTGACTGACTGGACTCTGACTGAAAAAAATGCTAACAAAAAACCTAACATGACCTCGAACACATATCTGTTGTTATCCAAACCTAAAATCTGATTCAATATGGAACAAACCCATTGGATTTCAATAACCATGACATTTACATTCATTGGCAGGGACAAACTCTCAAAATAATACTTGGGTTTGACAATTGTCTGTAAAAATAGGTTTTTAACTTCGGAGGGACATTCTTGATAAACCGTTATTAAATTTTCCTCTTCAAATGATCTAGACACTGCAAAGGGGAACTCTGGTATGTTGAGGGAATATCGAATTGATGGGCTATCTACTCTACACAGGACCTCTGACCCTAATTTATTTAATATGACCCTCTCTTCCTATGAGTATTTCTCTGCACACCAACCTATGAATTTCGGGAAAGGGAATGTGTCCTCGATGACATAAAGGACTATGAAGGATTGGACTTCCTTGAGAAAGGGTAACTGTATCCCTACATTATCTAATAAACTGGATCTGGATAGAGAGATAGGTGAGATAGTTATTTCGGTGTTGAACACATTAGAATCTCTGTCAATTATGGTTTCTTCGTTCAACGAGGGATCTTTCACTGCTACAAAAAAAATTACGGGGTCCATGGTGGCAGCGAAAATACCTGTGAATGAGAAGAAGATGGGTGTTTTTGGAGCACAGTTGAGCTTGGGTTTGAATGGAGTGGTCGCACCACTTTTAACTTTCCAATGATTTGAAAAAAACATAAAATAATGACAAGGGTCCCCCCTTTATATACGCTTCCTGATTTTGGGGACGAGGAAAAGTGGTTTGGGGTAGTCTTCTTTTCACCCCGAAATCCATCCAGTGGCACCACGTGGTCTTGAGTTTAAACCACGTTATTTTTATCGGCCCGCTTTCTAGAATTAACATCTGAGCTAGTTCTTTGCCTGAAATGGTCCCCGATCGTTGATCTGCGGTGCCTGAGACCTGTGGCCCACCAGGTCCCATCAATTCCGTACATTTTCTAGATTTATCTTCCTTCTGCCAGATAATTCCCCATCCTCTAGTTTATCATGCCTCTACACTAGTTTAGCCTCTTGCTAAGTCCTGAAACTTGGATTCCATCAAAAAATTGTTATAGTGATAACATGGGCTCCAACTGGGGATGTTATCCTCACTGTGAGGTAGCAAATAATGGTGGACCGAGTGCCTACCCATTGGGCTATAATTTATTCCTGAAATATGAATCTACCAACCTTTATTCAAAAAATTCAAAATCTACTCAGCATACTCATGGCCTTCACCCCGGGCTTCAGTTATGCTTCTTTTATTTCAATTCTTTCATGCAAAAAAATGAAAATGATTATGTACAATGAATGGACGAGGTGATGATTGTTTAAACGATATAATGCTTGAGGAACCTGCCATTCATAGGCCCTCCTCCAATGATGTCTCCATTACTTTCCTCTATCAAATAGGCATTGTTTCCATGGTATGTTGCAATATTGAACAGTCCCAACCATAGGTGGTCAAATTTCCCATGCTTTCCCTTATCTTCATTTATGGCATCCCATCTTACTACCAAGTCTCCTGGTTTGAAGTCATCCTCGTTGGTATGCCTGTCAAAATAGTTTTTGATATTGTCTTGGTGCAACTGAGCACTATTGAAGGCCTTTTTCCTGGTTTGTTGGACACTAGTTAGTTCATCCTTTCTTCTTCAAGTGGCATTTGCTTCTGCATCCTCTTCCTATAAAAAACTCATCACTGGCAACCCCATTGTAGAAGGAAAAATATCCTCTATTCCATAAACAATATGAAAAGGTGAGGTTGGGATAGATCTCTTTGGGGTGATTCTGTCAACCCATAGTGCATGGATGAGATTTTTGTTATCTTGCAACAACTTTTTTATATTTCTGGTCAAGCTCTTGTTTGATGACTCAACCAACCCATTGCCTTGAGGGTAATAGCGGTGGAGTGGCCAAGAGTTATGTTGTATTCATTGAAAAATTTATCCATCTTTTTGGACTTAAATGTTGTTTCTTTGTCTGTGATGATTTTTATTGGGCATCCAAACCTGGACAAAATATTTTCTTTCAAAAACTGGATGATAACAACATATGTTGCTTTCTTGGTAGGAACTGCCTCAATCCACTTAGTGAAGTAATTTTTTGCTGTAAGAATCCACTTGTGTTGAGCTGAGGATTGTGGGTGTATTTATCCAATACAATCAAGGCCCCATTGTCTGAAAGGTGCTTCAACAGAGATGGGTTTCAAAGGAAGAGGCTGTAATTTTATTTTCCCATAAAAAAATTGACATTCATGACATCTTGAAACCTCTTTATAGACATCAGAAAAATTGATAGGACAATAGAACCCAGCCTCTAAATCTTCTGCACAATGGTTTTCCAATAATGGTGGCCTCCACAGTCACCCTTATGGAACTCTCTAATGGTATTCTCTGCTTCTTCTTCCAGAAAACAACTCAACAAAATTCCCTCTGGATCCTTCCAATATAAATATTGATTTACTATACAAAACTTTGTTGCTTTCAGCTTCAAGAATATGGCCTTTATTTTACTCAATTCAGGAGGATCCTGTAGATTTATCAACACATAAACGATATCTTCATACCATGGGGAGTCCAAGAATATTTGGAATATCTGAGGAGCTCTCTCTTCCTCTTCACTTGTTGATAGGTCAGCCATGAAATTTATTCCTAAGAGTTCACAATTGGTCTATTCCATCATCTTTGCGAGCCCCTGTCCCTTGATCAACTTTGTAGGTTTGATCTCGAGGTTGTATTCTAACAACAAAGTTATCTAGTCACCCCTTTTTCCTTCAGGATCAGGCTGGTTTAAGATGTCTTTCACATAACTACTGGGAACATATGCAGTAGTATGGGAATGCAAGATGCAAAATATGAATTCTTTCAAGGCCTTGACTAGTGCATATGCTTTCTTATCCATGATATCATACTTCAAGGGGGAATGCCTGAATTTCTTGCTATAATAATATATGGGATTCTCAAAATTATGCTCATCCTTATGTAACAAAACACCAACAATTGTGTGCTCTGTGGCAAAAGAGAACAATATGAAGTCCTTTTCAAAATTAGGACTGGCCAGTACTGGAGCCTTAGTCAATGCCACTTTAATGTATTCAAAAGATTTTCTGTCTTCGAGGGTCCACTTTATTTCATTTCCTTTCTTGAGCATGTTAGTAATATACTTTATGATTTAATCCAGGTTAGGGATAAACCTTCTTAGAAAATTCACTTTTCCCAAGAAATATTGCACCTCTTTTTTACTTCTGGGTATGCCAATTTTTAAGATTCCCTCAACTCTGATGGGATCTACCTTTATCCCCTCTTTTGAAATAATGTGGTGCAACAACTTTCCTTATTCCATGGAGAAATTTGATTTCTTGGGGTTCAACGAGATACCAAACATTCTACACTTCTGAAATGCCCTTCTTAGATGCTTGAGGTGTTCTTCATCCGAAACAGAATACACAGTGACATCATCTAGGTAGATAACAATGATTTTGTCTTTTTCATTAGAAAAATCTATGTCCATAGATATTTGAAATGGTGCCCCTACATTCATGAGCCCAAAAGGCATCTTGGCATACATGAATGTTCCACATGGTGTTGTGAATGTTTTTTTTTCATGATCATCAGGGTGCACCATAATCTGATTGTATCCAGAGAAACCATCCAACATTGACATTTTATGAGAACCTACCACTTTCTGTAAAATGTGATCCATCTTAGGAAGTGGGTAATTTTCCTTTAGAGACACCTTGTTCAGATTTCTGAAATCCATGCACAACCTGATTTCTTCGCTCTTTTTTCTGACTGGCACCAGATTTTCCACCCATTTAGAAAACCTGAAGGATACTATGATATTGGATTCAAATAGATTCTTAAACCCTTTCCCAATTAAGGGCATCAACAAAGGGTTTATCCTTCTTAATTTCTATTTTAAAGGTTTGTGATATTATTTGATTGGGATCACAAGCTGAATTATACTAGTGTCATAAAATTTTAGGTCTTCATAGCTCCATGCAAAAACATCAAGAAACTCTTTCATTAAATTTATATATTTCTCCTTGAATTTAGGGCTGAGGGTTCTGGACACCTTAATGATCTTGGGATCCTCCTAGGTCCCAATATTGAAATATTCAACATCTCCTTCATTTATTGTAATTTTTGGACTCCTTGCCACATCATTATTATCAAAGAGTTTTTCCAATGGGACCAGACCCTTGGGAATGATATTTCTCTTCAGTTGAACTATATCTCTATCTGTGATCTGATTTTCGAAGTAACCATCCTTTGTGAAGCCAGTTTCATATAACTCTTCATCACATTATTCTTCATCAATGTTTAGATTCTGAAATTCATTCTCCATATTGAGGAAGCTTCCTATTTGTTTTCCATCTTCAACAACCCGCCAGTAATTAATATTATCTGGTACTGCTGGCTTGTGCTGGACCTCAATCTCATATTTTTTGTTAGGGAAAATTGGAATTTTGAAGACCGATGTTGAAGTAGCCAAGGCATCAACATTTTGATTCTGCCCTCTTGGAATTACTAAAAGATTATACTCTAGAAATTTCTCAAGAAGATATAGAAATAGGTTGCTATATGCCCTCAGTATAGGATGTTTTGATTGGTATATACCTTTGATTTGATTGATAATTAGATCAAAATCTCCATGTACAACTATTCTTTTGGAACCCATCTCTTTCAAAACCTTCAATGCCAACACTAATTCTTCATATTTGGCCATGTTATTCATGCAATCAAAGGAAAGTTTGTAAGAACACAGTTTTGAATTTTCTTTGGGTTAATTAATCCATATGCCAGCCCTTGCTCCCTCTCTATTGGTAGCTCCATCAAAAATCATTTTCCACATCTGATCTTCCTGCTTCCCTGAATACTTCTCAATCTCCTGGTCAGATTAATCTTTGGTAACCATGTCAATCTCTGGTTTTTCCTCTTCAAAACATAGATCATTGAAGAAAATAGAAGACCCAACTCAGTTTCCACAATGTAGACGGGATGATTACTTGGTTGTGACTTGTTGTTGACCATGTATTTGAGAAAAACCTCTCTATACAATCTCCTATCTTGACCAAAGACATGGATGGTGGCATATGACATGTCCATCTAGAGAGTTCCCTTCAATTGTGCAGCCCATGACCTGGATAACAACATGCCAAACTTGGGAGGAATATCAACAACCACTACATCCATGACCATATTATTTTCTATGATTTGGGCTAAAGATACCACCTGATCTTTGAAAATACCTAGGCACTTCACCTTCCTTGAATCAAAAGAGAACAGATCTTTGTAAGGCCTTGTGATGTCAAGGCCTAGTTGGTCCATGACCACCTTGGGAATTAGGTTATGAGATGCTCCTGAATCCAACCTGGCATTGTGCAAAATCATATCATGGATTTTCAGGCTGACATAGAAAGGGGGGACCTCTTCAGCATCTCTATTTTCCTCTACTCGTGGGCCAAATAAGATGGTCAGGTGATCATCTTCTATGTTCAAAGTGTCAAAGGTTTGTTCGATATTAAGCATCTTGATGATCTGATTTCTATATTCATTGTTCTTGATCAATTCATTGAATTGTACAAAATTTTTAATCTTGGCCATCTCACTTTCAAAATTAAAGGACGATGAGGTTTTCTCTACCTCTTTGGTGACTGTTTCTTTCCTTTCTTCTAGTATTTTCTTCTGGGGCTCTTCTTTATTCTTTCCTTTGTACAAAACATATTTTGCAATAGAGTATTTTTTGGGCTGACTTGAAGAGGGTATGTTACTCTGATCTTTTTTTGTGGGGTTTCCTTTTGGAGGATTTCCCTTTAGAGGATTTCCCTTTGGAGGATTTCTGTAGTGACTGTTTTTAAAATAACATCTAAAAATTTTACCAAATCCTACCAAATGTACAACAAATTATACCAGATTCATAAAATAAGAATTATGCTTGAGTAAAATTAAAATTTATCAATGAGTAATGCATAAATTCGAATTGAGTACCTTAATACTGATGCTAATTTCCGTTGTCAGCTGCCTTCCTCCTGCTACCTGCTACACAGTCCGGTCCTGTTGCAAACACAGAAAATAATTGCCCAAAACCTCTTGTCCACCCTGCCAACTAGGAAAACGACCTAGCTCTAGGATATCTACGGATATCCTGGCCCTCCGAGCCCAAAAACTCTAGCAACCTGTTGGCAGCCAACCCAAATTTTTTTGATTACTCTCAAAAGCTGCCTACACCCCTTGCGGTATCATGACAAATCATTGTCGCATTGTGCTAATGGACATGTGTTTCGTTTTTGCAACCATTACAATTCAATTTCGACTCAGT
>ML876873.1:7346-18123 GCA_009831015.1 Picea engelmannii
AAATGGAAAACAATACTTCTCACAATCCTTCTCTTGAGTTAGATGAACATCCAGCACCTACAAAGAAAGATGAAAATCAAGAATCAATAACACGTCTTCCAAGATTGCAAGTTCAAAATGAAAGTAGTTCTTCGTCTCATAATCATTCTTCATCTCAAAGTGATTCATCTTCATCTCATAGTGATTCAGATTCTGAACATAATCATCAAAGAATGAGAAGTTTGCGTGATATATATGACCAAGAAGATGATAATGTAGTACAGTTTGCATTTTTCTCATCTCAACCTACTTTTTTTGATGAGGCTGCAAAGCAAAAAGTATCGGTAGATGCAATGAATAATGAAATAGAAGCTATTGAAAGAAACAATACATGTGATTTAGTTGATCTACCTGCAGATAAAAATGTCATAAGTGTCAAATGGGTTTATAAAACTAAACTGAATGAAAAAGGTGAGATTGAGAAACACAAAGCAAGGTTAGTTGCCAGAGGTTTTTCACAAAAAACTGGCATTGATTATGGTGAAACTTTTGCACCTGTAGCAAGATTAGATACTGTTCGATTTGTTTTGGCCATTGCAGCACAAAATAAGTGGCCTATTTATCAAATGGATGTTAAGTCTGCCTTCTTGAATGGAGTATTAAATGAAGAAGTGTATGTTCATCAACCACCTGGATTTGAAGTTAAAACACAAGAGCATCGAGTGTACAAATTGAAGAAATCCTTGTACAGTTTGAAGCAAGCTCCGCGAGCTTGGTATAGTAGGATTGATCATTATTTACTCAAAGATGGTTTCAGTAGGAGAGAAAATGAACCTACTTTGTATATCAAGGTAAATCAGCAGGGTAATATTCTCATCCTATGTCTTTATGTTGACGACATGATCTACACAGGAAACTTGATGTTAGATGCATTTAGATCAGCCATGAAAAATGAGTTTGAAATGACAGATCTTGGATTAATGAAGTATTTATTAGGTATTGAAGTAGACCAATCTGATCATGGTATATTTATTAGTCAACAAAAATATGTTGCTGATGTTTTGAAAAAATTTAAGATGAAAAAGTGTAAGCCTGCTGACACTCCTATTGCTCTTGGCACTAATTTAAGCAAGGAAGATTTGGGATCAGTAATAAGTTCCACATTATATAAACAACTTGTTGGTAGTCTTATGTATCTTACTACTACAAGACCTGACATAACATATGCAGCAAGTTACATTTCAGGTTTATGGAATCTCCTAAGTATTCTCATTGGAAAGTTGGTAAGATAATCTTAAGATACATTGCAGGTACAACCACTTATGGTTTGTGGTACACAACTTCAGCAGACACTATGCTTACAGGTTATACCGACAGTGATTATGCAGGAAGTATTGACGACAGAAAAAGCACTTCAGGCTATGCTTTTCTTTCTGGAAAGAATTTGATTTCATGGGCGTCTAAGAAGTAGCCCATAGTTTCTATCTCTTCTGCAGAAGCGGAATATGTAGCAGCAACAACAACAGCATGTCATGCAGTTTGGCTTAAAAGGCTCTCGATAGATTTTGGATATACGACAAAAGAACCTATTTTGATTTTTTGTGACAATAACTCTGCCATTTCCTTATCGAAGAATAATGTGTTTCATCAGAAAAGAAAACACATTGATACTTGATTTCACTTCATTCATGAACTCGTAAAAAATGGTGACATTTTTCTAAAATTTTGTGGTTCTAAAGCTCAGCTAGCTGATATCTTCACTAAACCTTTGGGAAAAGATGTTTTTCAATTTCAACGTCAGAGTTTAGGCATTATTAATAATGTAATCCTTGAGATTAAGAGGGAGTGTTAAGAGTTGTAATCTCGTGATTTAATTATAGTTAGTAAATCAGTTAGTTTACAGTTACTCCCGTTCAGAAATGGCATAACTATTTTTTGTCATTATTTACACATTTCAATATGAAATCAATAGCTCAGTGTTCATTCACAATATCATTCTCCAGTTTTCTTCTTTTCTTATTGTTTTTCACCTCTGCGTTGTGGACTTTGTGCTTGTTCATTTGTTAGGAAAAAAAGACGCGCTTCATGAAGATCTTGTTAGAGAGTATCTAAGCGAAGGAAATCATCACTTGAGTCTAATATCACTAGGCCATTTGGAAGGGTGCACTCTTCCTTGGCCAGGGGAGGGCGCTCCATAATAAATGTTTAGTAATTTTATTTAGCTTCAGTGATTTCTATTATAAATAGCTTCACTTCAGCAATTTCTACTGTAAAATAACTTTGTTTCAACATTTTCTATAGTAAACGGATAATAATGAAGAAGGAAAAGGAAACCTTTCTTATAAATGTTCTCCTCTCTCACTTAATAGAACTGATGGTCAATTTATCGTCTAATTCATTATTCTCTCTTATCATTATCAGAGCGTGGACCTCAACAAGATTTTGCTCGACATCAAGAATTAGATGGGAAGCCATCATCCAATTCAATTATATATATATATCGTTTGTGTTCTCAAATCGCAACGTTCTGCATAGGGTGTTAGTATGCCCTCCTCAACGTTTAACGTCATGCCCTTCTCAAGGTTAGATTTCTGGTAGTGTGCATAATCTCATGGAGGCGTCTCTTTAGATTGAATCACTTGGTGGATGAAAATAATGTCACATGGTAAAGGACCATTCATAGAGGACTTAGAATCCAATGTGTTACACCAATTCAGGATTTATCTCTTTCTCCTCATGAGTTACTATATCTACAACATTGACGAGATCCAACACCTATCTAGCTTGATCTATCCTTTCAACTACCCAAAGTTTCGGGCGAAATGAATGGAGAGACTATCTATTCTCGGATCTATATTCTCTCCACCTACTTCAAGGCATGTCCTGAGATGGACGAGGACATGAAGCTTCATATTGTATGCCTGCAATAGGAGGGAATTATGCAAGCTTGGTGGGATAGTTAACTTGAGAATTTTTCATTGGTCATTGTGATAGGAAAGCCAATAGCTACAATGCTTACAATGCCTGCACACCTCACTTCTTATGAAAGATTTTTTCAGGCATTAAGAGACCGTCTCTATCCCCCAAGATATCACCAGAACCACTTTGCCAAATGGTTGCAACTTCAAATCAATCAGCAGAGAGATACATCAATGTATTTTTCAAGTTTCACATCTAGTTGCACATTTTCGATCTGGAAGAGGTACAAATTGTCAAATTTAATTATGGTTTGTAAATGATTTTCCATAGTGAGGTTGATTTGTTTTGAGAATCCTTCCTTGGACAAGGCCTTTCTTTGGGCCTTGGCAGTGGAATATAAGTTGGGTCCTTACCCAAAAATGACTGCTGGTGTAGCTTTCACAAGACCAACTTGCATGCATCTTTCAACTTCCGATCACTTAATAACCTTTGCACCAACAAGACATTATTTACAGAGTTTTCTCAATGAGATTCCCCTCTTGAAGTTGTATCTCTCAACAATCATATAGAATTTGACCCCTAGCTGATCGTAATGACTACTAATGAATTTGATACTCTAATGTACCCATGTTTACACATAATTTTCATATTAATCATGAGTTGTATTTTATTATCCTAGACAACGGAAGCCAAAAGAACCCGTGTCCCAAGACCTAGTACAATTCTTAAAAATCCCAACCACTCCACACCCGACCTCATACCATCTTGGCTAGGTACAAAAGTGAGGCCCTCGTCTTAGTGTTGCTCATTGTTGTGCTATGACCTTTTCTATTGGCCCTTTCTGGATACTCTGGTGTGTGATGTCTCTCCTTTATATTTTGTTGATCTTCTACTTGGCCTTCCCTACTAAAAGAGATGACATGTTGTCTATCATGCAAAATATCATCATTACCACCTACACCTTGAGGGGTGCACCTATGTGCTTACATCTTCTTCTCTTAAATCCACCCATCCCCTTACCAAAAAAAAAGATGTTAATCAAGTGAGTATCAACAAATGTGTCTCCTTGTTCTTGTTTCTCCCCATTAAACCAGATAACCTGAACAATAGTGCACCTCCGACCATGGATCCCCTTCTCTAAGAATTTGAAAATGTACTCACCTAGTCCACGGGCCTGCCCCCGACTCACTCTATTGATAACACAATTGACATAATCCCAAGTGCCTCTTTTCCCAACACCCCATCCTATAGTATCGCTCCCCGAGAGGTTTCTAAGATAGAATGTCAAATTGGAAAACTTCTAGACTCATGCCATATTCAACCTTCATCATCATTGTGTGTCCCTAGAGTTTATTATTCTGAAAAAGGAGAACTGAAAGTGGTGCCTAGTGACCCACTACCATGCCCTTAATAAAGCCACTATTAAAAACCACCACCCCCTACCCCAGATTGGGGATTTGTTGGACCCCTTACAAGGGGATTATTTATTCACAAAGATGGATTTAATAGAAGGCTACCATCAACTTTGCATGAATGCAACAGACACATGGAAGACTACTTTCAAGACCAAGTTTGGCATTTATGAGTGGTCGGTAATGCAAGTTGTTCTGAAACAATGCACGCAGTTATTTAATAACATCGTTAGGCCCCACTTCGCTAAGTTTGTGCTTATTTTTCTCTAGGATGTATTGGTATTTAGTAAATCTCTAGTTGAGCATCTTCAACATGTCCACAACATACTTGAGCTACTGTAGGCACATGAGCTTCAGGTGAAGGAAAATAAATAATACTTTGTACATATATAATTTCAATATTTGTCCTTCATATTGGACACAACATGGGTGCTCCCATATCCATATCATGTATAGGCCTTGGCACAATGGCCAATGCTCTCCAGTGCACTTGACCTCAAGAGTTTCATGGGAGACATTAATTTCTATAGGAAATTTGTCTCTCATTTTTCCCATTTGGCTCATCCTTTACACCGGTTTCCCAATCAATCCAAATTTATTTGGAATATAGAATATTAGCACCACTTTGTGAAGCTACATACACCATTATGCTCTTCCCCTATTCTACGGCTATTGGATATGAATCATCCTTTCGATATTGAGACAGATGCATCTCAGATTTCCATTGGGGATGTACTTAAACAGGTAGGTCACCCAGTGGCATACCATTCAAATATTCTCGTAGAGGCAAAGTTAATTAGAACACATATGAAAAGGATTTTTACAATTTGGTGTAGAAATTGAAGCAATCACGCTATTAATCAGAAAAAAAACAATCCTTCATACGAATCATCGCCCCCATATATTCATCAATTCGTAGAGTAATATTCAAGAGAAACACAATCTGAAATGGGTGTCTTATATTCAGAAGTTCCATCTATTCATTAAATACAAGAAGGGATCCACTAACAATATGGTTGACTTGTTAAGTCTCCCCCTACGAAATTCTTTCACATTTTAGAGGTGTGTTGTGTAACATGTGATGCCTCGAAAGACATCTATGTAGAGGATTATTGATTTGGTGAAATTTGGGGAGCGTTTCTGCAAGCTATAGTGATCAATAAAAATCCATTCCTAGATTATACTATTCATGATGGATGGCTCTACAAACCTAAGCAACTGTATGCACCATACTCTAATTATATTCTTATTATCATCCATGAAGCACACACCTCTTAATGCACGGGGCATTTTGGCACAACCAATACCATTTTCAATCTCTAGTTCAACTTTTATTTTCCTGCTCTGCCAAAACAAATCGAGAAGTTCATTCACTTTCTCTCTATGTTCCTAAAGTAAGACATCCAATAACAAACACGACCCATACCATCCTTTACTAGTTCCCTCACTTTCACAAAAATCTATTTCCATGGACTTTTAAAGTGTTTTGCCTACCAATCTCCACAAACATGATTATGTTTGGGTGGTCATGTGTCATTTTTATAATATGACTCTCTTTATCCCTTGTCATAAGACTTCCTCTGCTACTCAGACAAGAGGCCTCTTCTTCCATCATATTTGGGCCCACTTCAAATTTCCTAGTAGAATTGTTTCTGATAGAGACTCTTATTTTCTCAGTGCCTTTTGGTGTACTCTTTGGTTTTTACTAGGTTTCCAACTTCATTTTTCCACCGCCTTTCACCCCAGACCAACAGACAAAAACAAGTTGTCAATCATACTGTGATACACTCCCTTTACATTTATTTTGATAAAAAAAATAGTTGGACTCCTATATGCATATTATCTAGCACAATTACAGCAGGGATATGGACTCCTCCGCTAGTTTCTCGCCCTTCGAAGTTCATCATCCAATGGATGATATTCCATATTTTCATCCTCCACTACTGCCTGATCAAATTCTTGACTCCAAGAATAGAACCACATGCCAAAAATAGTATCATTCACATATGTTGGGTAGAAAGGGACATAATTCAGCTGAGGCCAAATGGATGTCTGCAGAGACATTGCAGCGTAAATTGTCTCATTTGTTGGTGGAAGTAGGGATGGTTCCAAATCTAAACAGGGAGGAATTGGGCCACTAGGAAGGGTGCACCCATTCCTTGGCCAGTTATGAGGAGGAGGGATCTCCATAATAAATTTTTAGTAATTTGATTTTGCTTCAACAATTTTTATTTATAAACAACTTCACTTTAGCAATTTCTATTGTAAAACAACTTCACTTCAACATTTTGTATTGTAAATAACTAATAATGAGAAGGAAAAAGACACTTTTATTATAAAATCTCATCCTCTCTCATTCAACAAAATTGATGGTCAATTTATGGTCTAATTCATTTTTTTGTTATCTTTTTATGCTCTATTTTCGCTATTTCCTTTGTTCTTATCTCTATTCTTGGATAATGCATGGAATTTTCTAGTTGAGTTTCAAATTTTCATCCAGATCACTCACCTTCTTTCCATTGCCTATTTTCCAAATAGTCCACAACCCTGCTAAATGGAAGGCTATTGTCAACGCTTTCCAAATAATGGAACCACTCGATGGATTTATCGGAGACCTGAACTATTCCTTGATAGACATACCATTTAAATACTTCTATTTCAGTATTGTTCCCCGTAATGAAAAATCGTTAATGAGCCACCACAAACTAGACTCTTGGGATGCTAGAGAAAACACAAACAAGTAGACATTCTTTAACATCAAGTACCCCATTTTCTTATGGAAATATAACCTACTCCATTGGATCAATGAGGAGCCGCATGTTAGCTTCACCCAAACCCATAGAAAGAGGAAAAATAATTTTTTTTTATCCTCGTGAGTACTCCTTTGCAGACCCCCACAATAGAAGTCCAATAGACAAGAATTCTTTCCAGCACATATTTTACCAAGGTTAGTCTCCCTCTGTGAGAGAGAAATCGATTCCCCAAGAATGAAATAGAAGATTTTACTTTATTATACAACCAATTCTAGTCTTCTTTATTATAGTCGCCGGGATTTAAATAGAACCCCTGTTGGAATATATAATTCCTATGTATCTAATATGTTTTCTAATGTATTGAGAAGTAGAGTCAATCTCTACATGAGTTGTGTGATCCTATTCTTAGGAGTTTGTTTGAGAGTTGGATTTGTGAGATCTTAGTTTGGTGTCTGGTTTAGATATTCTCTCAACCTCTCCATTTATCTTTGGAATAAGTTAGATGCGATAAAAAACATATGAACTCTATATATTGGCATTACATTATATTCTATGTAATCAATAATTCAATAGAACTTTGTGTGTGCAAAATCATATTATCTCTACTCTCCCATTTTATCATAGTATCAGAGCATTAGGTCTGGGTGTAACTCCCTCATGGGAGAGCCCAGGAACATGTGGAGAGTAGAGAGTATTATGATTTATTGCTACGATATGTCTGTAATTATTGTTGATTAATGCAAGAGAAACCTGTGTTGTGTTCATTGCTAATGTAATATTGTTAAGATATTCCTAGCATCCAATGTGCCTCTCACTCATTCTTTCTGACAATCCTGCATCAGTAATCACTATTTATCACTAAGGAGAAGAGGCACCTTTGCGAAGGAATAGTTCTTTCGCAACTGTGTGAAAGCTACCTTCATATAGAGGCAGTCATTGTTGGTTATTGTTAATTGGTGCCTGCGTGGAAGAGAAGTCACATGTTTCCATTTGAAAGGCGTTGCCATGATTATGAAGCAGCTATCATTTTTTAAAGAATCAAGGGAGTCGAAAATTGTTGGTCGTTGCTTGTTGTTGTCTGAAGAGGAACTAGCATCGTTGGTTAAAGATCATGTGGATCAATGTAGATCTGTCAAAGAGAGTCACAATCTTTTCATGACTACTTTGAATTCTTAATCACTTGTTTTTGGAGCGATTATTTTTGTGTGCTAGATGATCGCTGATTGGACAAACATTTTTTCATATGGATCTGGGTGTAGTGTATTGAAATTCAACCGAAGAGGAAGAGAGTCTTGGTTGTACGTTGTCATGGAGGATGTTGTTGTCAAGATGCATTGATTTGGAGTCCTTGGTTTGTTGTTAGAAGTGCTTGGCCCACTGTATGGATGTTTTATAGTGAAGTGAGGTGTACATGCCCATTCTGTCAGACTCACACACCCTCTAATCTAAGTGACAAAAGTGAGATTGAGTTGTGATTTAACAAGTATTTCTATTGATATATTTTTGCGTGAAGGTGTGCATGGTTATGTCATTCAATATGTGTGAAGGTTCCTTTAATGGTATCAAGTATTTATGTGTGTCTTGGTCAATAATGAAACAATGTAAATGGGATTTGGAGTTATGATAATTTGTATGTGGTTTTTTGTACCTAATTAATATGTTGTAGGGGGTGCATGATCGATTGTACCTGACACCCTAGTGTTTTGGTCCAAGTTGTATTCCATTTTCATAGGCAAGCTAGTTTCCCATGTTTGTTGTAAGCCATGTTAGTCAGGCATATTTGTGGTGTGGATTTGCACATAGTTATCTTCTTATGCTTAGAGAGGATGTGGAGATGGAGAAATTGAGTCTTCAATTCAGGGGGAGAATGTGAGATGGATTTATCTCAGAATGTAATGGACCAAGTTATGATTAAGGGAGATTTTAACATTGATGACCCATGTAGCTAAAAAGCATTCCTAGAGGACTAACAATTACAACGACTGATGACCCATGTATTCTGGTAGCTCGATATTTTTATATATGAACGTCAATAATCAGATGTAGGTATAAGAGGAAGCAAAAGAAAGTTTGAAATATTGAAGCCCTCACAGTGATGAAGATATGGCCACATAGATATTTAGATAAGTAGTCATTAAGGGAGAGTGTTGGAATATGTAATTCCTACTTATCTAATATGTTTTCTAATGTACTGAGAAGTATATTCAATCTCTAGGTGAGTTGTGTCGTCCTATTATTAGGAGGTTGTTTGAAAGTTGGATGTGTGAGATCTTAGTTTGGTGTCTGGTTGAGATATTCTCTCAAGCTCTTCATTTATCTTTGGAATAAGTTAAATATGATAACAACCATATGAACTTTATATATTGGAGTTACATTGTATTGTATGCATTCAATAATTCAATACAACTTTGTGTGTGCACAATAATATTATCTCTACTCTCCCGTTTTATCAACCCCAAGTATTTAAAACCCGCGTCTAGTTCTTTTCAAGGGATAAGAAGTGCTTCTTGAATCCTTTAATGAGTGACTTTTGATAATCGATGAAGAATAATACAAAAATTACTGTAGTTTATTTCCATACATGTCGTTTAGCAAAATAAGTCCAAAATATTTTTAAGTGCTAGTAAATTTTGGGAGGAGCCTTGACCGAAATAAGGGACATCATCCAAAAATATATATGAAAAAATCATTATGACACCATTACCTTTACCCCATTTATATTTTCTGCATGACAAGCCTCTTTTATGAGCTTGTTTATCACCTCTCTGGTCACCAGAAAGAGGAAAGGATACAATGGGCACCCTAGAATAGACCCCTAGAGGCATAGAATAAATGGGTGGAAGATCCATTGATAAGCACCATGAAAGAGGTGAAGGTGACGCACCCCAATATCCATGTAACCAATGGAAGACAAAGACCCATTTTTAGAAGAGTAAGACATTGAAAATTCCAATTGACGTTGTCATAGGCTTTTGAGAGATTGATCTAAAGGATGGTTGCATACTTCTTCAAAGTCTTAATTGAGTGAAGCGCCTCTTGCGCAAGGGATACCACATTGTGAATGCCTCTTATGGAGAAATCCAAATTTCTCTTTGGATATTACCTTTCTCATAATTGGATTAAATTTGATAATTATCACCTTTGCAACCAATTTATAGATAACATTATATAGGATATAGGCCTATAGTTATCAAAAAGAGATTCCATCATGGTTCCTAGGAATAAGTGTAAGGAATGTTGAATTTAATGATCCTAATACCTTCCCTGAAGCCTATTCTCTAAGGACCTTGAGAACATCATTCTTTATGGAGTCATAAAAACTAATGAAGAATTCAATTGTAATCCCGGCGAGGCCCATACTTTTCCCTTTTTGCATACAAAAGAGAGAAACCAATACTTTAGCTTCAGATGCCTCCTCTTTCATCATCTTGTTCGTTTCATGAGTGAATTTTGGAGTAAATTTGGATATAACTTCCAAAATCTTTTGTATGAGACATCATTTCTTTTCTTAGTATAGATTCTAAAAGAAATAGACTCCCTATTAAGCTGTGTCTTTGAAGGAATGAAAACTATTGCCATATTCCCCTTTGATCTCCCATATGGTGTTTAGTATTTTCATGTAATTAGCATAGTGATGAAATAATTTTGTGTTATTGTCCCCCTCTTTCATCCGGAGGGCACGACTCATAGGTACCACCTAGTTTCCTCCTTTTT
>ML876874.1:0-18123 GCA_009831015.1 Picea engelmannii
TTTTTTTTAATAGTCATGATAATGTTATGATAACGTTAATAAATATTTTAGTTATAAAATTATGATAATGTTAATAAATATTTAAAACAATTTTTTGGTAATTGTTTAAACTGCAACTTAGGGTAATGTATGGTTCTATATATGGGATTAAGGCTAGATGCCATTTGAAGGTATATGAACCCATTTATATAGCCTCAACTATGGCATGAGATGATATCAACCTTCTTATGAATGTTATTTAGGTTTAAATTGCCTTTTGATCTTGGAGTAAGACCTCAAACTACTTTTGATTGGCTAAGATCTTACCTTCCTTGAATGTAAGGAAACATGTTAATGAAAGGAAGAAAAGATGAAAAATGTGCTTCCTACACTACTTAATGAGATAAAATGTGCAGAAATTAAATAAAAATAGTTGTAATAATAAACAACACAAAAACATGTGTCATGATTAGATGACAATTTACTAGGGAAGACCCTTCTAGGAGAAAAACCACACTCTAAAGCACGTTCAATGTATTATTCAATGACTAAATGGTTACAATACATTATAGAGTCTCCATTCTCTCAACAAGAGTGTCCTGAAGTAGCATAATGATTCTTGAGAAATTTTGGTAGCATAACAACAAGTTAAAACTCACACTCTATTTTCCTTGAACCCTTGCACTTAACAAATAGGCATAAAGAAACCATAAACCATATATGGTTTTCCAATTCTACGTTATGGAAACTAATATCAATTAATTAACCAACTGCTGCTACTTAACACTCATTTTATACTAGTGATTTTCATTTATTCGATGTCACTACTCANTTTTTTTTTTTTTTTTTCTAGTTTGTCCGTGACCTGCGGGACTAGCCTGTGGTTGAAAAACCGCGACTCAGGGGCATCTAAGCCATCAAAATCACCCGACGATCGCACCCGTCCTGAGCCACACCAAACCTTAACATGGCTTGATTTTTTGTCCCCGCAGGTTTCGAACCAGTGACTTTAACATCACGAAGTAACTTAATAGCACACTTCGTCATCGATTGTCGTACACCTCAGGGACTGTCACTACTCAATGTTT
Source organism: Picea engelmannii (assembly GCA_009831015.1). NCBI lineage: Eukaryota > Viridiplantae > Streptophyta > Pinopsida > Pinales > Pinaceae > Picea > Picea engelmannii. The sequence goes on from ML876874.1 coordinate 1,068, forward strand.
ATTCACAACTATTGATTAGTATTTATTCCCTACTCCACTACAGGATTTTAAAGTCTATGACATGCATGTCCCAACATTCACCCACTTTTCGCTGCAACGTGCACTCATTAAGAATGATTTTCCAATCATTACCCCTCTCCTTGTAAGAGAACCAACACCAACCACTATCAGTAAGCCACGAGTTGTCCTTATCAATAATAGCTTAGGATGCGAGAAAATACAATACCTATTCTTGGTAACAAGAAAATTTCGGCATGCGACACCCTATAAATGAACCTACCCCAAAGAGCATGCCAACATATGACTGATCATGCATGGAAGAAACAAGCATAAAAGAGAATTACAACCGAGGGATATCCCTTACTTGCTTAAGGGCATAATTCCCAGACTCCTACTATGTAAGAGTATAAGGGAGAGTGCATCAAATTGTGAGCTTATTGTTAGGGGTAATAAGGCCCATAGACTCATACCACACCTTGAATTTACCTATGTTCATTGGTTTCATCAATGCATCTGCAACATTCTGCAAAGTGTCAAATTTTTCTAGTATCACCTTTCCATCATTTGTTTAAGTTTTTCAACTTTGAGAAGTCATTCTCCACAAGGAAGTACAAGAAGACCCATATGATCATTAAATAAGCCCCGGGGAGAATTTCAAGACCAAGAATGAGAAATCAGCCCCACAGGAAAAGTCAAGCGCCTGGATTAGTATAAATAAAGGTTGGATCATTTCATTTGGACAAACAAACATAGTTCTCCTTTTGTAGTGCGGACTAGACAGTTTCTTCATGTTAGTTGCATCTTCCTACTTGCATTTCTTGGTCTACTAACTTATGCGCTATCTTGGAGAGGCGCTAGGCTTGGATGATCTATATCTTGGTTATTATTGGTCATATTATTGAGGCGCTAGCTCTTGGAGGTGCTAGAATTGGGGAGGGCTCTTCTCTATATGGTATTTTGATCTAGTGATGGTGATGCACTGGTAATATCTTGGACTAAATTCTTCTATAAGAAAGGTTTTTGGGTTTTCTCCCAAGGTTGGGTTTCCCAAGATAAACTCTTGTGTTCTTGTGGTGTGTTCTTGTGTCTACTATGGATGGTTAACATTTTTAAATCTTGTTATTTCTGCTACATTGTTATAGTTTATATTTTCAGTGTATAATTATTCTATGATAACTATGGTATGAAAGTGAATCTTATTTTGAAATCATAAGGAAATAACTATCAATATATGAGAATCGAAAAAATCAACATGGAATCATAGCTTTGTTGAAATATTTCCACTGCACAGTTTTTTTTGTTAAGACATGAACTTGTCAAGCTCTTTGAGCACTATTTGAGAATTTGTTGGATCTAACTCCACCACTGATCAACTTGCCTTGCTCCTGTGCATTCACTGCACCTTTCAGATTGCAATTTGGTCAAAGTTGAAGTTTCACCCTAAAAAATAGTGACTACGACAGTTGCAACAACATTTTTTGTAAATATCACTGAGAAAATTATTGGTTTGAGTTGGGAAGAATTTTTTCATAGACTAGCTCACCCTGACCTAATGCACCTACTAGTGCTCTCATATTTCCAAAACGTCAAGGTTGAATTTTTGGTCAAATTCAAAGGTTGACAGGTCAAAGTTCAAAGTTTTAGGCTTGTTGACATTTTCTATGTCATTGAACCTTCTGATTCAGATCTCCAACTTCTTCTTGTCAATATGGTGTCCAGTTTCATATTAGAATACACGCTGGATTGTACTACAAATTTAAGAGGTATGCACTTGTATATGTTTCCAAGTTATCTCATTTAATAGAGTATGAGAGTGTTTGCAAGAGATGTACACGGGACCTTGTCCAAGAAATGACCCAAAGGGATCATTGGATCTAGTGCATTCAGAGGAATAACACACCCTCCCTAGCAATTCATACTTCAGGTTCGAGGTTTGATTGATGTAACCTGTTTTTCTTTTCAAATTATATCAATTTTCTTAATATTTGTTGCATCTCAAGAAAAATACTATAGCTATGAAAACAACCTTCAGAGTCCTATTACTACTAGGTAATGCTATTATATCACGAGAACTAAAGTCCAATGTTTGGTAGTACTTAAAAACTGTTATGATCATTATGTAAAATGCTCATTGTTTAGTAATAATGATGCACTTATTTACAAGATGAAATTGATCTCTTCTAGGAGATGTTCTTGGTTTTTGTCTTTGTCCCAGGGAGGTTATCTTGTAAATTCCATGGAGGTTACCATGGAGATGTTATTATTTTTTTTTCTTGTTCTTATTTCAGGAAGGTCACATGTGATAAATCTGATAGGGAGCTATAGTGACGATTGTTCTTGTCCTTGTCCTTGTTCTTTTTCTTGTTCCGGGTAGGTCACAGGTAAAATATCTAAGAGGGATCTATAGTGATGGTTGCATGAGGAAACATATTAGATGATATCTAGTTTGATACATGGATCAGACTATCCAAACATAGAGTTGTGTACATGACAGTATTCATCCATGTACCAAAGCAGAAGAGGACGAAGTTAGAACCTTCTGGAAAGAAGGATACTAATTTTGTGGGATACAAAATGTCTTATATGGAGATTGTTAGTGAGGAGAAGAAGGGTCCGAAGGGTGACCGTACATATCCTTCTAATTCAAGACTATTAGTAGAGCCAATAGGGCCAATGGATCTACCTAGAGATGTTATACTAACCAAGAAGAGGCCAACATGGATTTGTTATACTTTGTAGGATGCAGAGAGGCATGCAACTCCTAGTGATGATTTCATGGAAATAAAATGACCTCATAGTTTCTCGTGTTACATAGAGTCACAATTATGAGGAGGAGAAGGAGGCTCCACCAGTGGTGAGGCAAGTGGCCCCACAAAGTACCATCTCAGAAGAAGCTAGATTTCAAAGCGAGTCATCCCTTAGCATCCAGTAAGGAGGAGCAACCTCCCGGTATAGTTCATTGGAGATCAGACTTCAAAGGAAGTTAGCAGATGAATCCAAATATTTTACAGACTTAGAGGGAGCCAAGTTCCAATGGAAGCATGCATATTGAGAGAGATTTGTTCATTCAGAGGGAGTTTCCCTTCAGATTCAGGTGGGAGAGAGACATCTTCCAGGACTGACAAACAAGTGTCATGAGTTGAGGAGGCTTCTAGGATATGTGATATCTCCTGGGAGGATACACTTGCTTTAGTATACCTTGCTACAATGACAGAGGAGAAAACCAATCAAGAGGATTGGGGTATGGATTTTTTCTTGGTCACATAGGGAGCATCTAGTGAGGAAAAATGGACAACATAGCCTACTTCAATGACATAGGGAGTTGGCCTTAGAGTTCGAGGTGGATGATCTTGGCTGGATGTACTATTTCTTGGGATTATAGGTGTGACATAGATCATATGAGATATTCCTTAGCCATTGGTTACTGATGAGATTCAATATGATGGAATACAAGTCCATGGTTACACCTATGGAGACAAATTTCAAGAAGTTGAGTAATTCTACTTCAGATTCAAATTTGGTGGATCCCACGATGCAGAGACAGTTGATTGGATCCTTGATGTACCTTATCAACACCATGACATATATTTTCTTTTCAACAAGCATATTGTGCCAGTTTATGGTATATCCAAGACAATACCATTGGATTGTAGCAAAGCATGTGTTGAGGTACATGCATGGTACATTTTGATATGGCTCATATATGTATCAGGGGGTGAAGTAAAGTAGTATGAATATACAGATTCTGACTGGGAAGGAAGTGCAGTAGATAGATTGAGCACCTTGGGGTGCTATGTTAGGGAGCTAACCTCTCTAACCCCTCAAGTGGGTAGAATAATATATTTCCATGTAATAAAGGTCAATATTAATAAGGCCTAGCAATACAGAAGAATAAGCCAAATGTAAGAAAACCTAATAGAAGCTTCTGCTTCTAGAAGGATCTTCCCATAGATTGTTCTTTTGGACAGATAGATTTAATATAAATAGGAGTAGAGGGTATGAGAAGTTTTGTATTGAATAATTATTGTAATAGAGCTCTGGTCTATTGGAGGTTTCCCCCTCAAAGAGGCAAGTGAACATTGTTTCCTATCAATAAAGGTATAATTCTGGTGTTGTGGTTCCATATAATTTGTTGTTCCATTGTTATCTTTGTAGTATTTCCATATTCTGTTGCTATCTCGGTATTATTCTTTGCATTATTTCTCTTTTATGCTAATATAATAGACCCGGTACCTTACAAGTGGTATCGAGGCACTTTCCTCGACATAAAATTGTGGGTTAATTTTTTTCAGGGTAGAGACGTATTCCGACGTCTTAAGGCTACATAGATATGTTGTTACATGCATAAACCCGTAGTTGGGGAGTAATACATGCAAGAAATACAAGTGGTTCTTAAGAAGACATCTGTTGGCCACCCTTGTAACCCCTGTTGACACCCCTTCGAGTGGTAGCACATCAGACAACACCTGTATACAGATCGACCTAGATCTCCTGAATCCCTCTATAGATAAACCGATTGGCTGCTTGACTGCTATAGTGCCATCGAGAACATCACTTGGGAATATACTCTCTAGTACCTTGGTAGTTGGGTAGTACGACTAAGGGAACGGTTTAGCCTCCTTAGTTGGTGCCTTGAGATATTGGGCCGAGTACTATTGTTGGAACCACACATATATCAGAGAGCTATAACACATGGAAAATTGTTGTCTGTAGAACCCTTGAATACCCTAGCCCTTGGGAAGGAAACAAAAACATAACATACAAGACCTATTGCCACGCAAATGTGCTTCCTTCATTCTGGTTGCGAAATTACTACATATTTATTCCTATTAAGAATTTGAGCATTTCAACACTGCAGTATTCTTCAGCTCAGAGTATAACTCTACAGGAGTAAGAAAAAATAAATTATTTGGTACCTATCCCATTGGATTCCCCTTTTCACCCTAATCATATTCGTACCTTTCATTTTTAATCCTTTTTTTCCAGTGGACCCGACCCTTTCCTAACTTCCCTATTTTTACACCTATCCCATTATATTCCCCATATCGCCCTGATTTTCATAGTACCTATCACTTATAAGTCCTTTTCTATGGTCCCACCCACCCATTTTCGCTTACCTACACTCCCCCTCTCCAAATGGCCAACACTCACAACCAATACCTGCAAGCTTCCATCAATCAAGCCAAAGAATCCATCCAACAAGTGACATCTGAGATTGGATCTATAGATGTCCGCCTTGCAAAATTAGAGACCCAATTCTAACACCAATTTGACACCATGGATGCCAAATTCATGAACCAATTTAACACCCTCCGGTCTGCTGTCAACTAGTTCTTGAACCGCACTCTGGGTCCTTCCTCCTTAGACCAAACAAATGTTGTTGATTCCTCTCATTCTCTACATTTTCAATCCAAATCCTTTCATCATGACCCTCATCTTCCCCGCGTTGAGGTCAATAAATTTGATGGCTCTGATCTCATGGGTTGGGTCACTCAAATTGAACATTATTTTTTTCTGCATGGTATTATTGATGAGTTGGAAAAAATTCGCTATGTTGTCCAATATCTAGATCCTGAATGATGGCAATGGTGGCAATGGTGTAAAAATTCACGTCAGGGGTATATTGCATGGACTCAGTTTGTTGTAGATATCTATGTCCTCTTTGACACTGATACCCACTATCTCGGTCATTTGACCAAGTTGAAACAATCAGGAATAGTGGAATAATTTATAAATGATATTGAGCATTTGGCCCTTCGAACTGAGTTCATGTCATATGCGTTCTCCTGTGAATGATTTATTAGTGGCCTAAAGGATGAAATCATATCCTAGATTATCATGGCCCACCCTTAGACTTGGTTGGAAGCTACTAAACATGCCAAAGAGGCCCAACAAGTTTTTTTTTCCCAGAACAAAAAATCTTCTTTTGTTCCTTGTCCTTGACCCACTAATACTAACTCCCCTGCCACTCCCCTCAAGGTACATAAATTAACTAGGGATGAAATGGATGAACACCAACTGAAGGGTCTTTTCTATAATTGCGATGAAAAATATTTTCCGGGTCATAAGTGTAAGGAACAATTTTTTTTTATGGCCATTTACGAAGATGTTCCTGAAGAAGATGACAGTTCCCCTTGTTGAAGAGCCTTCCCTTCCTGATGCTACCCAAGAGCCCACTGACCCACCTAGATTTGACCCACTCATTGCCTTTCATTTCTCTCACTGACTTCTCTGCTCCACAAACCCTCAAGCTCATTGGCTATATTAAGCATAGGAAGGTCATCATCCTTGTTGACAATGGTAACACCCACAATTTTATTCATCGTCGCATTGCCCAAGAAATGAATTTATATATTCATGTTGTCAATAATTTTCAAATCATGATAGCCAATGGTGGGCATTGTGAAAATGTATGTCTTCAAATTGGGCATCAACACCTCAAATCTCATATGTTTTCCATTGACATGGCGGTTGTGACATTGTGCTAGGTGTTGAATGGTTACGCACTTTGGGTCCCATTCTTATGGATTTTAAGGAATTAACCCTGTAATTCCAACAAGAGGGACAAAGGTATCAATTCCAAGGTCTCACAACTGGTTCTCCTAATATCATCAGTTTCCATCACATGGAAAAGATTCTCAAGAAAGGCCCCACCGATATTATTTCTCAACTCCATTCCATTCAAGTGGTTGAGACACCCTCTGTGCATCCTGATTTCCAAGCTATCCTCTCCAAACATCAAGCTGTTTTTTCCACTCCTTAGGGACTTACGCCTTCTTGTGTTTTTCATGATCATTCCATCCTCCGTGTGTTCGACAACACATGCATTCTAATAGAGGATGAAAGTCTTTAGTAACCTCTCACACAACCAGATCAAAGATCAATACACCGATGTTTTGACGTAGTAAAACCCCTATGGGGAAACATCCACGGCCCAACCAACGCGACCACTTGGAGCAGTTTATTAATGCAAAAGAAAAATATTACATAGATATTTTACAAGATATTTTCTCACAATCGATCATCAGAAAATGACCCTCCATGCTCTTTAAATAGAGATCGTGGACCAATCAGGTGTTAAGCCACGGATCAATGACCATTAAGATTGAGGAGAATATGAACCGTTGGATCACTCTATGTTGGGAACATATCATGATCGTATAATTTCCTAACTACAAATGCATGCTAATGCATACTAAAGAAACACACTAAGAAACACACTTTTACCTATTGATACATTAGACCAAGTAGATCTTAACTAAATCCTAAGTGTCTAAATATCCTAACATCCCCCCTTAAGAACAATGTGGGATAGGATTGAAGGATTTACAATAGTGACACAATAGGAGAAGGAAGGAGGCTTTAGAGTCTACCCCACCTTAATGACAACTTATTGAACTCCTAACATAGATCGAAGTTTGGAAAACTTCACTTCTGTAAGAGACTTTGTCAAAATGTCTGCAACTTGATCTTCTGTAGGGAAAAATAACACTTCAATAACTTGATCATGAATGAGCTTTCTGATGAAGTGAGTGTGTAGCTCGATGTGCTTGCTGCGCTGATGTTGAACTGGGTCTTTGGCGAGCTTGATGGCACTCTGATTGTCGCACCAAAGGTTGTTCAGATGTTGCTGCTGGAATCCAAACTATGAAAGGAGTTGTCGAAGCCACAAGGCTTCCTGACCTACATTTACCATTGCTTGGTACTCTGCTTCTGCTGAAGAAAGTACAATAGCCTATTGTTTCTTACAGGCCCAAGTGATAGGTCCTGAACCAAGGTTGAAAATATAACTTGTAGTAGACTTTCGATCATCAGGGTCATTGGCCCAATATGAATCAATGAAACCAACCAATAAAGGAGTCTCCCCTGAACTGTAATGTATCCTGAACTGAAATGTACCCCAGACATACCAAAGTATACTTTTGGCTACTTTCCAATGGATTTCATGGGGTGTTTGCATATACCAGGAAACAAGACCAACAACAAAGGAAAGATCAGGATAGGTATGATTAAATTATAAGAGGCTACCAACTAACTGAAAGTACAAGGTGGAATCAACTTCAGGATAAGTGAAAGTGGAAGCTAGCTTGAATCCATACTAGAAGGGAGAAGGGGTTGGTTTACAATATTCCATGTGAAAGTGACGAAGAAGATCACAAGCATACTTTGACTTGGAAAAAACAATTCCTTCATTGGTTTGCAAAACTTGGAGGCCAAGGAAATAGTGCAAAAAACCTAAGTCTTTCATTTCAAATTTCTTCTTAAGGTTGATTTTCACATAATTTAAAAGTTTTGAGTCACTACCAGTAAGGATAAGGTCATCAACATAAAGGACAAGGATTCTAAGATGGCTTCCTACTTTCTTGGTATAGACATTATAATCAGAATGATTGACGTAGACCCCCAACCCTCAGGTTGAGGTCCGCTCAGGATCATTCTTAAACTACCCTTTGAGTCTCTATTGACTCTTTGATTCCTCTTTGGGGAATCCTACACACATACGATGGTGCTTATCCATAGGTCCTTATGAATTGAATCGCGTGATCAAACACTATGCATCAATTCAAATCCCCTTACCAAACAATGTGGTCGCCCCTTTCACAATTTTGGAACTTCGGATCTCATAACTTACGACCTCTCCTCTCAAGTGTCTCGACTTTCAAACTGCCGAAACTTGAAATGACGATTCGTCGAAATGGTTGACGGTGTCCTCCTCCATACTTATATTGCGTTTCACAATTTCGAGTATCTCGGGACAAAAGTCTCAACCTCCTATCCTCCGAAATGCTGAAGTCCAACTCATTATCAATGCTGGCCCCACAACAAAACTCTTTGCCCCTTCGGAACTTCGTACTTCACGATTTCTCTAATCATCTTGCAAGGCTTTCAGTTCTCCAGCTTACGAAACCCCGAAATGGTCAACAAAGGTTCGACCTCCGTGTCGACAAGTATGCCACCTGTCCACTCTCCACTGTCTTCTATCTTTGACACTAATTCTTCTGCTCCTTCAAACCTCCGAACTCTAAAATGTGAGTTCACGAGCGATCCAATGAACCTCGTCGGCTTGGATCCTATGACTCTATTTCTCCTAAGCTTAAACTTGGAAAAAACACTCACCGTAACTCCTCTTTCTCTTTTGCAAGATTTGACGGCTCTCGGGACTTCGTGAATTTTCCACAGAGAATTCTAACCGTTCGTTTCTTTCTTGACAACTCCTACTTAATGAACAAGATGTTCCTTCGCCAGAACTTGACTTCCTGCAAAGAAACTTTACTTCACCTCCCTTTGAAGTATTTCGAAGGTGATAGTCCTCCTGAGCTTTCTCCATAAACTCAAGTCTCCTAACATACTTCTGCATGCACTCCTTGCGGCACTTCTTCAAATATTCCTAAATATTTGAATCTCTTGACTCTGTGCAACTCTGCAACAACAGTCCTTCAATCTCTCAACCTTAGTCTATGTGTTATAAGGTCTCGACCAACCTACGCACACCTTGCACAACTTCTGTGCTTATCTTGCACTTTAATTGAAATGAGAACAACGGTATCCCTCCTGAGCTTTCAGAGATGAACTCTGAAGCCGTCAACGCACTCCTTGCGGACGCTTCACTGCACTCCTTGCAGGAACTCTTACTCAAGAAGAGAAACAATTGAAACTCATTCCCTTACTCTCTCAGGGTTCTAATACTTAACATGAAATCATACATACATAGCATAAAAGCAAATGTACAACAGAAAGAGTAAACAACCATAAGCATAACATTCATCATGTATACGGAGAAGGTATTAGAACACCATGAGTCTGAATAAAATCTTCATATATATTAATTTTAGAGATTCTGTACATGGGTTCTTCTGCACAACTCTTTGCTACAACTCTTCTCTATCCTCTATGATATTCTTGATAATGTTACAAATGATACAAGATGAGGGTGCCTATAGTCGGTTTTCCCTCCAGCTCCTAAAACTGTCTAATCTATAATTTAAATCTACCTACCTTCCTTAACTATGCATAAATGCCTCTACACCTTACAGATGAGAGAAAATCGCTCAAGATCTATTTACAATATGGAAGTATGCCTTTCTTAACTGTTACATTAATGTCTGGACATCCAAACTTTCAAAAACATTTCCAACATTTTCAACATGTGCCAAAAATGTGATGGCGCTTGTCCCACGCTTGCTTGCTGGTAGCGATGCTCCTGCATCATACTCCCTCACTTGAAAACTTTCACGGACTCCTATTCATGAGCTCTTGCACTGTCTGTCCATGCTTCTGAACTTCTGCTTCATTCTCCCAGCTGACATCTTCAACTGGATGTCCCTTCCACATGACTAAGTATTCAAAATACTCTTTCCTCCTGGTCTTCTTGCTGACTCTCTTGTCAAGTATACTCTCCATCCGTGAATTTTCAGCTACAGGCATTTGTTTAGCCCACTGAACCTCTTTCTGTTCTCTGTCTTCTCTTGCTTCTTCAAATTTGTAAGGTTACAAATCTGAGATGTTGAATATCGGTGAAATTCTGACCCCATCGGGTAATTCAATCTTGTATGCATTTGCCCCAAATTTCCTTATGATCCTGCATGGTCCAATATTTTTCATTTTCAGTTTTTTATATGTTCCCCTTGGGAACCTTTCCTTTCTCAAGTGTGCAAGAATCAAATCACCAACTTTGAAATGAAGTTGTCGCCTGTGTTGATCTGCTCTGCGCTTATACTCCTGGCTTGAATTTTGTAATCGCTCCTTCACTTGGTTGTGAAGTTCCTTCATTGCCTCTGCAAAATATTCTACACTAGCACTTCTAGTTTCATTCTGTTATGAACCCTTCAATTCAGAAACTCCCCTGGGTTGCATTCCATAAACAATCTGAAATGGACTCTGCCCTGTGCTTCTATTGATCAAATCATTATAAGCAAATTCCGCCTGTGGCAGAATGTGATCCCACTGGCTGTGATGTTCAGTCACTAGGCTCCTTAGCAAATCTCCCAAGCTTCTATTTACAACTTCTGTCTGCCCATACATCTGAGGATGATAAGCTGAGCTAAAAGAAAAACTTATCCCCAGCTTCTTCCATAAAGTCCTCCAGAAATGTCCTACGAACTGGGTGTCTCGATCCGAAACTGTACTTCTTGGTAATTCGTGAAGTCTGACAACTTCTTTGAAAAATAGGTTCGCGATGTGAGTCACGTCACTGGTTTTCTGACATGGTATAAAGTGTGCCATTTTAGAAAATCTATCTGCCACCACAAAGATTGAATCAAACCCTCTTTGCGTCCTTGGCAACCCTAATATAAAATCCATGCTTACTGCATCCCATGGCCTCTCTGGTATGGGTAATAGCTGATATAACCCTGTGTTTTGTTTTCTTCCTTTTGTGTGCTAACAAATTCTGCATCTGTCCACAAATATTTTGACATTGGTCCTCATTCCTGGCCAAAAATATGAGCCATTTAATTTCGAGAATGTTTTATCATGACCAAAATGTCCGACCAATCCTCCACTGTGTTTTTCCTTCAACAAATTTTCCCTCATGGAGCTCTTTGGAATACACAACTGATTTCCCCTGAATAATAATCCATCCTGGATCATATATTCAGTCCATTGGCTTCTGTCCCTAAGAATTGGCTTCTCAGATGCTTCATACACCTCTTTGAAATCTGGATCATCTCTGTACATGTCCTCGAGGCTATCAAAACCTAAAGTTTTGCATCAACAAACATTTCCTGCTCAAAGCATCAACAACTTTGTTAGCAGTTCCAGAAATATGTTTAATTACAAAAGTAAAATTCTACATGTATTCAACCCATTTAACATGTCTTTTCTTCATCTTTTCCTGTTGAGTTACAAATTGTAAGGCATGATTATCACTGTACAAAATGAACTCTTTAGGAACCAAATAGTGCCTCCACTTCTTCAGTGCATGTATGACTGCATAAAATTCCTTATCATACGTGGAGTACTTCACTTTTTCTTCATTCATCTTCTCACTGAAGTACACAATTGGCATGTCATCTTGGCTCAAGACCGCTCCAATTGCAAATCTTCTAGTGTCACATTTGAACTGAAATGTCTTGTTGAAATCTGGCAACACCAAAATTGGTTGTTCAGTAATTTTGTTTTTCAACAAATTGAAACTTTTCTCTGCTTCTTCTGTCTAGTGAAAATATTTATTCCTTTTCTTCACCGTGTCCATCATCGGTGCGCTAATTCCACTGAAATTTCTGATAAATTTCCTATAGAAACTAGCCAATTCATGAAAGCTTCTAACTTCAAATATACTCTTTGATGATGGCCAATTCTTAATCGCCTCCACTTTATCTGGATCCATTTTCAACTTATCTGTAGAGATAACAAATCCCAGGTAAATGAGCTCTGTCTTCATGAATGATGATTTCTTCATATTTATCATCAACTTCTCTTGCTATAATCTTTTCATCACTGTAGCCAAATGCTTCAAGTGCTCTGTTTCTGTTCTACTGAAAATCAGTATATCATCAAGATATACAATGAAGAACTTTCCAACGAACTCCTTTAGTACTTCATTCATCAACCTCATGAAAGTACTGGGCGCATTTGTTAAGACAAATGGTATAACACGCCATTCATATAGCCCTTCATTTGTCTTGAATGTTGTCTTCCATTCATCACCTTCTCTCATACGAATTTGATGATATCCACTTTTCAAATCAATCTTTGAATTTTTTTTTTCTCCACTCAAGCAATCCATCAAATCATCCATCCTTGGCAATGGAAATATATATCTAATGGTAATATTGTTAATTTCCCTTGAGTCTGTACACATCCTCCAGCCTCCATCTTTCTTTGGACTGAGCACTGTCAGAACAACACATGGACTCAAGCTTTCTCTAACCAATCCTTTGTCCATTAAGTCCAGGACTTGTCTCTTGACCTATTCATTCTCCTACGACGTCAATCTATATGCTACTTTGTTTGGTAAACTAGCTCCAGGTATGAGATCAATATGATGACTCACACTTCTGATTGGTGGCAATGAACAAGGTAGTTCGTCCACGACTATATCAACAAACTCCTCCAGTAACTTCTGGATTTCTTCTGGTAAACCATCCACCCTTGTACTAGTTAAAACAATCTGAGGTTTCCTCACCACAACGAATTGTGTTTCTTCTTTCTTCATAACTTCCTTAAGAAGTTCCTTCCCACTCATGAGAAGTACAATGTTGCTTACCTCTGTTGTCACTTCTTTATCCTTAATTGGCAACAACATGTGACTTTTTCCATTCTTCTCTAGGGTGTATGTGTTCTTTCTCCCATCATGAATCACATTCCTATCATATTGCCATGGTCTACCCAGTAATAGATGACAAACATCCATGGGAATGACATCACATAGTATTTCATCCTTATATCCTCCTATTATAATCTCAACTAAACATTGTTTAGTGACATTTACCTGATGTCCTTTTTGTAGCCATGAAACTCTGTATGGGCTTGGATGTTCAATAGTCTCCAGCTCCAGCTTTTCTACCATCTCTGTAGAAATGAGATTGTCTGTGCTACCACTATCCACGATGACCTTTCATACCCTGTCTTTGGTCTTGCAAGCAGTCCGAAAAAGTCTGTTCCTTTGGACTGGATTTTCTACCTCCTTCTCTGGCGTTAAGAGAACTTTCCTCATCATCAGTGATCTTTCGCCCTCAGCATCTTCTGCCTCAATATTCCATCTCTGTGCTTCGGCAATGTGATTTTCACCTCCTTCTTTCTTCTTATCTGGGAATTCATAAGACTTATGCCCATTCTTTCCACATGTGAAGCATTTTATCACTCCACCTCTGCCTCTCCCTCTTCCTCTAGCATGAGGAAAAGTGTTGTTATCAACATACTGTCCTCTCTGTGAGCTTCCACCTCTCTCAATTTGAGGTTGATGTTTTTTCCACTCTTCCTTAGGTTTCTGATTCCCATCTTGGACAATTGTTTTACCTCTGGCTTGACTTCTGGCTTTCCCTCTTTGACTTTGCTTTAGGCTCAGCTTCTCTTCAGCCTTCAGAGCCATCTGATAAGAATATTCCATCGTTCAGATGGTCATCATGCTCATCTCATCTTGGATGTCATATCTCAGACCATTAATATATCTGGCAACCTTTCCATCATCGCTTTCCCGATGACCTGCCCTGATGTTTAGTTTGTAGAACTCTTCAGTGTACTCCTTCACTGACATCAGCTTCTGTCTCAAATTCTGCATTCTCTGAAACAGAGTGATTTGATAATCCTTGGGTATGAATTTTGCTTTCATTTTCACAACCATTCTATCCTAGCTCTTGATTTTCTTCTTTCCTTTGCAGTGTCTGTCAGCCTGCAGTTCATCCCACCATAATGCTACATGCCCTTTAAGTCTTGTGACAACATGTTTGACCTTCTTGTCTTCCTCGACATATTCATAGTCAAAATACTTATCTAGAGCTCTAACCTAGTCTATAAGCTCTTCAACATCCAGGTTTCCCTCATATAATAGAATATCCATTTTTTCTCTAGCACCTATCCTTGCAACAACCCTGAATAGGCGTTCTTCTGCTGCATCTTCGGCTGCAACTTCTTCTCCTCCATGTCCAACTTCATCTTCACTTTTAGACTCACTAATATCTCTAGCACCAACTGCACGCCTCTGTGTTATTTCCATGGCATCAAGCCTAGCACGCATTTCACACATCTCTCTTGCCCCTGGTGGCTTAAGTAATTGCCTACCCCTTCTTCTTGGCATTTCCCTTTCCTCTGGTGGATCGAGTGTTTTCCTGTCTCTTCTTCTTGGCGGCATGGTTGTAAATCTTTCTCGCACCCTCTATCTGCAATATACAAATAGATAATGGCTCTGATACCACAACTAACGCGGACCCCCAACCCTCGGGTCGAGGTCCACTCAGGATCGTTCTTAAACTTCCCTTTGAGTCTCTATTGACTCTTTGATTCCTCTTTGGGGAATCCTATGCACATACGATGGTGCTTATCCATAGGTCCTTATGAATTTAACTGTGTGATCAAACACTATGCATCAATTCAAATCCCCTGACCAAACAATGTGGTCACCTCTTTCACGATTTTGGAACTTCGGATCTCGTAACTTGCGACCTCTCCTCTCGAGTGTCTCGAATTTCCAACTGACGAAACCCGAAATTCTGATTCGTTGAAATGGTTGAAGGCATCCTCCTCCGTACTTATATCGTGTTTTGCGATTTCAGGTATCTTGGGAAAAAAGTCTCAACCTCCTATCCTCCGAAATGCCAAAATGATGAAGTCTGACTCATTATCAATGGTGGCCCCACAACGAAACTCTTCGCCCCTTCGGGACTTCGCACTTCACGATTTCGCTAATCATGTTGCAAGGCTTTTGGTTCTCCAGCTTACGAAACCCTGAAATGGTCAATGGAGGTTCGACCTCCGTGTCGACAAGTGTGCCACCTGTCCACTCTCCACTGTCTTCTATCTTTGACTTTGATTCTTCTGCTCCTTCAAACCTCTGAACTCCAAAATGTGAGTTCACGAGTGATCCAACGACTCTCTTCGGCTTGGATCCTACAGCTCTATTTCTCCTGAGCTTAAACTTGGAAAAAACACTCACCATAACTCCTCTTGCTCTTCTGGAAGATATGATGTCTCTCGGGACTTTGCGAATTCTCCACGGAGAATTCAAACTGTTCATTTCTTTCTTGACAACTCCTACGAAATGAACAAGATGTTCCTTCGCCGAAACTTGAATTCCTGCAAAGCAAATTTACTTCACCTCCCTTTGAAGTATTTCGAAGGCGATAGTCCTCCTGATATTTCTCCACAAACTCGAGTCTCCTAAAATACTTCTGCATTCACTCCTTGTGACACTTTTTCAAATATTCCTAAATATTTGAATCTCTTGACTCTGTGCAACTCTGCAACAACAGTCCTTCAATATCCTAACCTTAGTCTATGTTTTATAAGTTCTCGACCAGCCTACGCAAACCTTGCATGGCTTATGTTCTTGTCTTGCACTTTAATTGAAATGAGAACAACAATATCCCTCCTGAGCTTTCAGAGATGAACTCTGAACCCGTCAACGCACTCCTTGCAGACGCTTCACTGCACTCCTTGCAGGAACTCTTACTCAGGAAGAGAAACAATTGAAACTCATTCCCTTACTCTCTCAGACTTATAATACTTAAAATGAAATCATACATACATAGCATAAAATAAAATGTACAACAGAAAGAGTAAACAACCATAAGCATAACATTCAACATGTATACGCAGACGGTATTAGAACACCATGAGTCTGAATCAAAGCTTCATATATATTAATTTCAGAACTTCTGTACATGAGTTCTTCTACACATCTCTTTGCTACAACTCTTCTCTATGCTCTATGATATTCTTGATAATGTTACAAATGATACAAGATGAGGGTGTCTATAGTCAGTTTTCCCTCCAGCTCCTAAAACTGTCTAATCTAGAATTTAAATCTACCTACCTTCCTTAACTATGCATAAATGCCTCTACACCTTACAGATGAGAGAGAATCGTTCAATATCTGTTTACAATCCCTTATTAACTATTACATTAATGTCTGCACATCCAAACTTTCAAAAACATTTCCAACATTTTCAACATGTGCCAAAAATGTGATGGCGCTTGTCCCACGCTCACTTGCTGCTGGTGATGCTCCTGCATCAATGACACCTAGAGAATCTGGTGACAACAAGAAAGTTGTCCATTTTGGCATACCAAGCTTAGGGTGCTTGCTTAATACCATAAAGAGATTTCTTAAGGTGACAAACAAGTATAGAGTCATTTTGGACATAGCTAGGAGGTTGTTCCATGTAGGTTTCTTCTTGTAAATCTCCATGCAAGAAGGAGGATTTGACATCCTTTTGATGGACCTTCCATTTAAGTGAGGTAGCAAGGGAAAGAACAAGGCGGGTGGAATTCATTTTGGCTACAGGGTAAAAGGTTTCATTATAGTCAATTCCTTCAACTTGGGAAAATCCTTTGGAAACTAACCGAGCCTTATGTCTTTCAACACTTCCATTTGTGTTAAGAACCAAACATCAATATA
>WSFP011468005.1:0-18121 GCA_009831015.1 Picea engelmannii
GGTATAGTTGCAGTTGATCGATAACTGGGTGGACAGGTTGTATATGTTGAGAGGACAACCTTCGATGTATGATTCAACATCGGATGAGGAGCATGAGGAAGCTTCTAATACTACAGTGGCCCTAAGGATTCAGTCTTGCATTCCGAGAGAAGAGAGCGAGTCTCTTATGAGGACTAGCAGGAGGCTTAGCTAGGTTGATTGAACCAATGTTCAAGATGAAGTGAGATCAGGGTTCTAGGATGTTTCCAGGAGAAGGTATTCTAGTTCAAGTTCTGTGCAGGTGTTGAGGATGGCTCCAGGTTCATAGGGAATTCCTACATAGCACAGTGTGATGGAACCAGATGATAGTGGTGGCAGTGAGTACATCCCTCGCTAAGAGGGAGTGTTAGATTTTTATCTTGGGAGGTACTCCACATGTTTTGTCTTGAATGCGGATGTTACCTTAAAGTTTACACTACTAGGCACTTAACTTTGTAATAGTTTTTATAAAGTTGTTTTAAGTGGTTCTTTTATTAAAGTGACTTTTTAATAAAGTGTACCTTCTATTTTTAAAGTGACTTTATTTTCATAAAGCACTTATGTAATAAAGTGAAATCACTTTAATATTTCGAGTGATTCATTTTGGAGGGAATGGATCATGACCCTTGATCTTGAAAAAGACAAGATCTAATATTGGCCTTTGGATTTAGGGTTGGGGAAGGTGAAAAGACACTTTGGGGGGAAAATGTCATTTTCAGATTATAAAAGAATGTATTGGTAGTGTGCAAGATATGTTGAGAAGACATCAGGAGGAGATTGAGAGAGATTTTTTGAGTACGCTTGAGAGAGGAAAGTGAGAAAAAAAGAGGGCACGTTTTCCAAGGAAGGATGACACAAATCCCATTTTTTTTTTTTTTTTCTGTGAGTTTTGGGCCGAATTATTTTTTATGCTATGGCAGGCCATATTGTATGGATCTGTACAATCCATATAGTCCGTACAACCGTACGAATTTGGCACATAAATCGAGGTAGTTTTGGGCACAATTTTCAAGGTAGATTTCATATTTCTATTCACTGTTTCTAGGCCATACGGAATAGTCCATACACTGTTGGCATGGAAAACTAGGTACGGAGGAGGCTGTACAACAGTACAGATTTGGCACATTTTCCGAGACAAAATTTTTGGGACTGTTTTGGTGCTGTGAGGTATTTTCCTTGGTTGGAAATGTCTATTTGTTGTTGTTTTGTACTTTCCTGAAGCTGAATAATAATCTCTCTCTCTCTCTCTCTCTTGTTGGGTTTCCCCACATTGGGGTTTTCCCTGACATTTGCCTAAATTTCTGAGTGTTATGGGTTGCTTTCCACTGTGTTATTTCCACTTCTATTTTGGTTAGCAATGTGTATTTCCACTTATGGTAATTTATGAATGTGGGTTTATAACATTTACGAAGTTTATGAAGACAATTATCTCTAGGTTGCTAAGTGTTTGAAAAAAATTTCATTGGCTGTTTTTTGTCATTAAAACTCTATAGAACTATATGTAAGTTTAAGTAATATGTATTGGTTAGTGTGTGTCATGTAGGGCCACAAAATGAGGAAGCTCGATAAGATTATTTCTGATCTAAGTGCAGAAGAGCATAAAATCTTGATGGAAAAATTGTAGAGGGATGAATCAGGTGAATGAAAAAAATACTATTCAATATGATTTTTTTTTTGAATTTTTATTAATAATATACTTAAGAATATTATATGACATGTTTCAAACAATATCTTAATTCACATATGTTTAATGTTCTACAAGCACCAACAACAAGATAATATAATGTCTTTATAAAAAACAAAATTAATTAATATGGAAGATGTAAATGATGATGAATTGGTCCTTAGCTCATTTGGAGTGGTGTTGGAGATTAAATACTTTATTGTCATGTTATTTTTTCAGTAAAATTATGAAAATACTAGGGGACCAACAAGATGATATCCAAAATATGCCAGTAGGAATGTCCAAAAAAGTGTACAAGGAGATGGTCAAAGAAATTGACATAATTGCATCACAGGAGGAGCTATCTCAACAACAATGTGCTTCAAATGTATGTAATCATTGAATTTTTCTATTAGGTACAAAAAATTAATTTAACATTAAATATTTATTTTCAAATATTCTCTTACAGAAAAGAAAAGAATATAGAACTCATTCTACACATAAAACTGGATGACAAGGCAAAAAATGGTTGATAGCAAAGTTTGTGAGTAATTGTTATTTCCTTATAACAACTTAAAGTTTTTTTTTTGTATATTTTTAAGTTGTTTTACAACAACCATATGTGCTTACATACAAAGAAGAGCCATCAAAAAAATTGACTGACATTGGGTTAATTAAGGGTTGTGAGTATATCTTGGCATATCAAAAATTAATTGTGGAATTTGTATGTATAATCTATGTTGTTTTACTTCTATAATTTTATAATTAATGAAACAAAAATAATACTTTATATTAAATCTATGATTTATTATGGGGTATAAAACTTGCAGGAAACAAAGTATGGAACTGAGCCAACATAAGAATTGTTGAAACAAGGAATGCGATTTGATTTTTAACATATGTGTATTGTTATCGCACAATCTGTACTTGATCAAAGCCTAAAGGCAAGTAGGCCAAAGTTGGCATAACACGGAGGTAACCCTATCACTATCACCCCAACATGGTACCTCTTTCTATTTAGGAGGAGAAAAGACCCACTCCAAGGGAGACGCCCGAGGACCTATCTATTTGAAGGAGGGGAAGGAAAGGTAAAGGTGGGCCACCCCTCTCTCTCTAGGTCACTCAAATCATGTTTAAGTCTTGTTGGACGAATCAAAGGATAATTAAGTGTACCTTCCCCTTACCAATACAACAACAAACATTATGGCAATAAAAAGTGATAATAAATGCTTCAACAAGACTTCAAGTTTATGGAAATAGCTCTATTGATCAATGTATGAAGAAAATGATAAATATATAGCAACAATAATTAATTGATGGAAGCTATAATAATATCCAGAAAAATGCAATTGAATGGACAATATAACAAGATATCTTAAAGTCTTAAATGATAATACTTCGTCTCATGAAAATTCTAGATATATGTCAATCAACAAATAACCTTTTAACAAGATTTATAAATTGAATGTAACAACAACAAATAAAAAGTAATGAAAACAAATAGTAAACCTTTAGAAATTTACTTTATATAGACAATTAAATGCACACTTTAGTTCTGATTGATTGTACCTTGCCTCATACAAATTCTGGGTTGATTTAAATGGCCAAGTGATCTTGAACATGCTCAGGCTAGATGATGGCTGTAGTAGTGATTATGACAAAAACAAATAAGGTCGGTTTGCTAAACTAATTTAGTGTTAGTTGTAGTTATTAAAAGGATAAATGTTTAAGGTTTGAGTGTTGGTTGATCTCTCAACGAGGAGGAGGTGAAGACTAGTGCCTTTATGGGTCTATGGAGTCAAGAGTTAACAAAATTTACTTGGAGGAAACAACAACAATGATCATACTAATCTAAGTAAGGGTGGAATTATAGAGAGTAACACCTTAAGCCTCTCTAGAATCCAAACTTGGAGAAGGTGAGGTGACTAGGGTGTAGGCTCTTCTAGGCCCTAGCACCTGCTTCTCCTTAGACTTATTAAGAATTATATTTTAATGCAACACAATTGATCAAGGCTTCTAAAGTGCTAGTACTTTAGGGATTTAGGATATTGACAATGTGAATCACCTATAGAAAAGACTAACAAATATAGAGCAAAGAAGTAACAACTTAAGTTATTCACTCCTATGATTTACTAAGCATGCAATTTCATAATATTATCATGAGAAATTAAACATACAATAACCATTCAAATGAAATGACAAAATGCATATTTGCTTACTTCACCAAGAATAATCATACCATAAAACCCTAGATTTCTAAATGACTTCACTAAAAATGATCCAAGATGCATCCAAATAACCTCCAAGTAAATTTTCCTTCAAAATTTAAGCCAAAAACCCTAAGAGGGCACCAATTTCAGACCTCCACTCTCCCAAGTGAGAGTTGTGATGTAAAATGAATGTCACTTTTGTCTTATTTCTACAAAAAATTGACCTTAAATAAGTTTTAGGTCATAAAACATGGCCAACCTGGTCAGTTTTTTACAAAAATTAAATCTGGACAAAATAAAATTAATTTGCATCTAAGAATCACTCCATGGGTGATGTCATGCCCCTCTAGGGTGACGTTGAGCCCTAAGTATGGAACACTAGGCAGGGAAGGTGAAACCTTGGGTTTCCAAAGGCCTGAAACCCTTCCCACATGTGCCAATGCCTCATAAATTCTGTCCAAGATGAAAACCCTAGTTCTGGATGACGTCTAGGGTATCTATGATGGCATTCATGGATCTCAAGGGATAATGACCATGTGGGAGGAGCAATATCCCCTGGGTCTAGGTATACCAAGGTGCCTCCAAAGGAAACATGCTTCCTTCTTCTTGTGCAATCCTTCAATCTCTTATTACCCCATGGATGGAGTTTCAACATCCATCTGTGGGATTTGGGCCCTTTATGAAGGTTCGAGCTAATCATTCCCTCATGTGCACTTGTCCACCGGGAAATGTCCTATAGAGAAAACAAGTACACCCTCCATGTGTTCACAAGTCATAAGGATCATAACATGTAAATCACATCCAATAATTAAATCACTTGAACATGTGCATCAAACCGCCCTTAACCCCAAACAAATGCTCAAAGACGTTATGCAATTTGACAAGTTTAGGTTTGGAGAGGGTCTCAAGGTGTCCTATTGGGATAATTCCCCTTAAGTTTGGGGTGTTTCCCAGGTGGAGTATGTTCCAAGTCATGCAAGTGTATGATGTGGCATGGGGTAAATAGTTTGGCATGGGGTGCATGTGATAACAGGGAAATGTCGAGTCTTACCTATGGGTGCCTTTGTGGAGGGTGAGATGCACCTTGTCATGGATGCAATTGTTTCCTATCCCATTCATTGCCATTTATTCTTAGCTTTCTTTCTTTTGATATTTTTCTCTTGTGCTACAAGGGAATAGTTGAGGGCCACTGTCTTGTCTTGGTGACCAGAGGTGACAGTGTCATCCACAAATCAGTTCATGAAAATGAGAAGACTGGCTCGTGATGAGACCCCTTTTCACTTGGCTACACAACCAAGAGCCGTTACCCTAAATTGGTGACCAGATAGGTGGTAATTTCATACCTCTATATGTCCATGGTCATAATAGGATGGCTCGTGATGAGACCTCCTATCCATCAATTAATACCTTGAGTGTTCATGTTATCTTGTCGGTCCCATTTTCTTTCTGAGAATATTTTCATTGATTTCTCTGGGATACCTAGGTGAAGCATATCGAAGGTTTCAAAATTGGCTTTTAACTCTTTCCATCTACTTTTAACCCGTGGGCCTTTAGCCCCTTCTTCCCATGAGGTAAGGTACAACCCTTCCTAGTGTAGCCAATCCCAATGCCCAAAATATGGGAAGATGGAAGGAATAAAGATGGAAAGTGGTAAGTATGGAGGGGGCGAGTGATGAATCTTCAAATATCCACCCAGTAGCAACCCATCCTAAAGGAAAATCAACTTACTAGGGCACTGTGTCACCCTCCCAGGTTTAAACAAGGCACATAACATAATTTCCAAGAAAACGTCATGAAATGAATAAGGATTCATTACAAAATGTTCAAGTGCTTCAAAAATAAGAGTGATACATACCATGATACCCAGACTCATTGCCTCATGGAGAAAGACCCACTGCCACTTCAAGACCATGCTAGTGTGATGGACACTACTACTGGCAATATATGGAATGTACTTGAAGAAAATAGGGGCCCTCCAGGGCTATGCTTAGGTCGTTCAACTCTCGACACTCCATGTTTAGAACTTGTGGGCCTCGAGACATGATCTCCTTAGTTATCCCTAGGCTAGGGAATAACATGTATGATTCATAAATCAATTCTTTCTTTGCAGGTACGCCACTTTTCAATTTATGTTCATGTATATTATTTATTTCAATTTTCATTATTCTCACCAATGTATATAGACTCATTGTAATTTATTTTTATGTTTGTAGATGGAACTTGAAGAAGAAAAAAACAATCAAGGAAATCAACCAAACATTCAACAAAATAACCCAAGGCATGGAAGTAGCTCGAGCACTAACAACAGTTCTAGTGACGAATGATGACCAATATATTTAGATATCAATGTAAGATGCAATTGCATTTTTTTGAAATAATTGTCTATGAAAACCAAACATTTTTGGTTAATGTAATGGACATAGTGTCCCAATTGAAAGACAAGGGATTATTGATAAGTGTCCCATTTTGTATGACAAAGACCCTCTTATTCATATAATAAAACATGTTTTAATTTATTCTATTGCATTGTCCAATGTTGTTGTGAAATGTTACATCATTAATTAAATATATGGATGACTAAATATTATAATGGAGAAATGAAAAATATGATGATATACCAAATTAATCCAAACATCCTATCCAAATTCACTAATCAAAATATAAGATATATGTAATTTTTTTATTATAAATAATGGAATTAAAAAATAACAATAATGTTTCTCGGTGTATTTTAATTATTAATCTCATTGGCACATTTAAAATTAAAACTCACCAGTGCATTTCATATGAAATGCGCATCGATGCTTTTATGTAATCAATTATCACTAGTTTCAATATTTATTTAATACCACAAAATTATTTTAAAAAATTGGCCTTCGGTGCGTTAAGATTATACGAAACACCAGTGCTTTTGTGTTATTAATAAGCACCAAAGCTTTAGGATTATTAATAAGCACCGATGCATTTTTGATATCAATACATACCGATGCTATTGTGTTATCGATAATCATCGATGCTTGTTTGTTACTAAAAAGAATCGATGCTTTCTATTTTTAATGCACTGGGGGGTTTTTCCAGGTAACACACATGTGCATATTATTTTATACAACATCGACACCTTCTTATTAATAATGCACCGGTGCATTCTAAGAAAAAAACCCCAATTCTTAATTAATTTTTAACTCTCCCAGTGCGTTTTATTGTTAAATCCCCGATGCTTATAAGACAAACACCCCGATGCTTAAATATTTTACTGCCTCGTTGCTTGCATATTTTACTACTCCAGTGCTTGAATTTAAGTGTACAACACTGGTGCGATACTTGTATGTATGCACCGATGCTTATTCCTCATACAAACACACTGATTTATAAACATCCTCTAACACCTCTGACCGCCCAATTTTTTTTATTTATAATCAAGTTCCGTTATAGTATCTGCAAAAACATCCGCTATCAAAAACAAATGTTGTAGCAAATGCTTTTTTTTCCAATTTTTTCAAATTTTGTAACACTAGAAAACTCTACTATAACCTATGCTTAAAGGTCTTTTCCTTGTAGTGTAGTCTTTAATGTGGAGCTCCTTCGCCCACATTTTCCACCTCTAATAGACACCTCAAAATTAGCTGAGCAGTTGGCCCTGCTATCCCCATTTTGTGTATAACTAAGGAGATTATGTCTCGAGGCCCTCAGGTTGCATATATGGAGTGTCGAGAGACCACATAACCAGTAGTATCCTTTTGCATAGTTAGAGACCTGCATCGCCACCAAAGTGGCCCAAAACTTGGTCATCATCCATACTAGCTTGCCACCATAGGTCACTTGGGTCTTGATCAATGCGGTACAAGTCAGTATGCTGGTGGGTATCATTTTAATATTTGAGGCATTCTAGCTTGTGTATCAGAGATTATTTTTAATTATGAGACATTTGATTTGGAAACTATGCATTTTATGTTGTTTGAATGCTAGTGGTTGGCTTGGGGAACTCAAGTAGATGGTCACCTTTAGGATGGGGTGTTTCTGGGAGCTTCCTTTGATAAATTATCGTGCCACTCCTGACCATACTTACCACTTTCCATCATTATTTCCCCTTATGACATCATCTCTTGGGATTTTAGGGTATATTGACCCTAGAAGAGACCTTCCTCATTTCATGGGAAGAAGGGGCTGAAGGCCTAGAGGGGAGTTAGATGAAAAAAAGATAAAATCCTAATGAAATAACCTTCCTGCTGCTTAACCCAAGGGATCCTGAGAAAGCAATGAAAAGATTCTCCGCAAGAAAATAAGGAACCCATGAAAATAATAAATACAAATGCTTAAAGGATCAGTTGAGGATAGGGGGTCTCATCATGATCCAACCTATCATGTCCATGGGTATCTAATGGTATGGCATTACTATTTATGTCCATCGTGCCAAAGTAATGGCTCTCAGTTGCATGGCTGAGGGAAAGGGGGTCTCATCACGACCCAACCTTCTCATTTCCATGAAAGTACTTGTGGGTGACACTGTTGATATCTGGTCACCATGCCAGTGTATTGGCCTCTAACTCACCCTATGCTATATTGAAAGAAAATACAAATAAAGAAATATAAAAGACAATTGATGGGCTTGGAAAAAATTCATTATGGACGAAGGTGCGACACATCCTCTACAAAGGAACCCATAAATGAGATACTATGGACCCTTGCATATCATGAATCCCATGCCCATTGATTACTTCCCCCATCCATTCCATTTCATTCACATGACTCAGATAGGGTTGTTCCTAGACTTAGGGGGTTTGATCCATTGAAAATAAGTAGCATGCCAACCCTCCCACAACCAAACTTGGAAAAAAATCTAGTTTATTAAGCACATGTTTGTATGATGTAGTCATGGTATGCATGATTTAATGGATATTTTATTGACTTGATTCACTCATCACGATTCTTTGACTTGAGATCCTTGGAGGGCATATCCATTTGTCTTGTAGGTACAGGTTGGTGGTCAGTTTTGGAAGAACAAGCCTATCTTGGACTTCCATGAGGGAAGGAAACACACAGGATGGATGACATAGGCCCACATGAAATATGACAAAGAGATGCTTTCAAGGGCTTAGGAGACAATTGGATAGACATAGCCCACTCTTTGCATGTCAAATGACTTGCCCAGAAGGGGAAAAACGTCACTCCCTAGGGGATTAACGCCACATTTGAAGGAAATATTGTGGTCAATGATGAATCATAGAATGACACATGAAATTTTGAGGTGGAGATGCTCCAGATGATTTTCACATGGCCTTTGGAGGCCCGAATTTGCATCCCAACTCCAATGACTTGCTCAATTTTCCAAAACGTCCTCCTTTAAGGGATGCCATCACCTTTGTTTTAGGGTTTTCTTTGTGCAAAAGTGAAATTAAAGAGAATTTTTAAATATTATATTTGTAAAGGGGAAATATTAGGGATGTTGACTCCTAATATTGTGTTTTCCCTAATATTATGTGGACAAACTATGTTAGCTACATTTTGTATAAATATAGATCATAAGATCTCATTTTAAAAGACACAACTCTCCATTGTGAGAGGCTCTTGGACTCAAATTTTCTCTCTCTTTGGTTAGTTATCTCTCTTGTGCTTTAGTTTATGGATATGTCTTGGTTATGGTTGATGGAGATGGTGCACTAGCCTTGGAAGGCTTTCTTCATTGCTTTTTTGGTGGTTAGTCTAGCTTTTATTTTATTTTAATGATGTAAGGTGTCGTTTATTTCATTGTATTATCATTTGTACAAGTTAAAGGTTCTATTTTATTGAGACAAGTAGAGAGTATAAGGTCATAAACCCATACTTGTGTTTCCACCATTTTATTGCTAAGGGAATATTGCTTCATAAGGGTCTGCTAAGAGGAGTATAATTGCATACACCCTCCTAGTTGAAACCCTATCTAAGAGAAGCTTTCCTTGGGGAGTAAAAGGGTTTACACCCCCAAGGAAGTAGCCTATCTATATTCTTTACATTCTCTTGACTCCATTAACCCTTTTTTTAAAGGCACTAGTCATTTACTTATTGCATGGGAGAAATAATTTGTTGCCTTGGTAAACGTACAAATTTCAAGTTTTGAAGTTGTCTCTTTTGGATAATGATCTTGATGCCTTGTGGATTCTTCCTTTCCTTAGGGCGTCCTCTTTATCCTAAAAATTATTATTGATGTAGTAAAACTAACCTACATCCATTAGGGCTACTTTAAAATCTAACCCTAACCGTTAATATCTCACAAACCAACCCTAGAATAACCCTCTAACTTTGCTAGTTTAACCTACTAACCTAGGTGCATCTATTGGGCTAGATTTGGGAACTTTTTGATGGTAAGTTTTTCTGTTGTAATTTATTGAATGCTACAGCCATAAGGCTGATATACTGCTTCAGAAATTTACTTTTATGACAACCATCTTTATTCAGTCTTGAAGTGCTATTTTCGGTCCACATTGGTTACTAGTTTTATTGCTGACATTGCTAGCAAGTATAGACCTTTTAATTGATGATTTGGATGTAATATATTTCTGATTTACTAACTTGTATGATTCTGTATTTTAGGGACAACAAGATTAAATTTCTGATCCATTACTATACTTGGTTCAAAAAGTGTCTTTTCTTGTGTCTCGAGTAGGTACAGGTGCACCGACAACTATCACTTTACTTGGTATCCATTTACCTCTCTTCACTTACCATTTTCAACCAATATTTTATTCCATCGCTTGAACTTCCGGGGGAATTCTTCTTACACTTCCCTTCATCCTTCACATTCCCCCTAGGGTCACCGAGATCACCTTCCTAGAGTAACCTAGTCACCCTTGAAGTGCATAACCTACATTGAGGTGACATTGGGTGTAGGATTCCTAAGTTGTAGCACTTGTTTTGTGGTTGGGTCAGGATTTTCCCAACCTACAAATTTCACTATAACATTTTGGTGCCATTGTTAGGGAGGATTTTGAGTCCTCTTCGTACCCTAGATGACACTTTTGGCAAGTCTCTTTCCCAAATCCTTCACCCTGAACTTTCTTGGCGACTCCACCTTTCCCGAACCCACCTTTCCCTCTTACCTTTCCTCTTCTTCCCCTTTTAATCCTTTGATGAGACTTTCTCTCCCCTATAGACTCTTTTGAGGTGTTCTTCTAGTCTATGGGACAATGGCACCTTGGAATCAACCAAACCTCTCCATTTCTCATGGAAGGAAAATTTGCAGATGGAAAGGGAAATATATTCTAATAAAGATGTTGAAGAGCTGATGAACCAAGTAAAAGAGTTATTACATTAATCTACTGAAGACAAATCCCTCACATATGAAGAGGTGATCAAAGAACATGCTTATGAAGAAAGCTTCCAAGAAAATCATGATGAATCTTATCACATTGAAGATTCATAGGAGAACACTATGAGTTATGACCCTTTTGAGGATATTGATGACAACCTGTTCCATGATCCTGGAAGTTAAGGAGCACTAGAAGAGCCCTTGGATGCAATTTTTCATCATATCAACACTTTCATATAGACTGGAGAACATGGATGGGACATGAGCCTTTTCCCCTTTGATGGAGATCCCACTTACGATGTTGAGTGTAGCCCTCAAATAAAGGATTGGTCTCCATGCATATATGACTCAGATGTTTGGGATGGTGATGGTTGTATAATCACGGATTTGTTCGATCCATTCGAAGATGACTTGTCACAACATCTGCAGGGTGATTTCTAGTCATCCCTCAGGATTTGTGATGCATATCCTTTCAAGGATGCATATTTTTTCTATGAGGATTTTCAACCATCTTCACCCTTGATTTTAGATGAGTACCAAGACATATCCATCCTGGGGAAATCAGAGGTTCACTCTATGAAGCATAAATTTTTTCATCTTGGATATTCTCACGAAGATTCATAGACGAAGATGCAACATTTTTCTTCTTCTAGACCTGAACCCGTCCCGTACCTCATTTCTTCCCCTTGGGTGAAGCCGGGGAATTCTTGAGTTATCTCACATCTTCTTAGTCTTCAAGGAGCAGTGATTGTGTTGATGAGGATGAAGATGATCCATCATATACATATTCCATTCCACTCCAGAGATGGATAGATCGTTCTTGTGGCTATGCTTGCAGGCAAGAGTTCCAGGACGATCGAGATTGTGGTTTCTCTTTTCAACAAGATTTCCTCCCTCCCACCCATCTCCATAAGTTTTATTTCATGATTGATTATATGTATATTTATGATCATGATTAATATGTGTTGGAGTTATCTTTGTTGTTTCACATGATTAAGCACATGGGGAAACTTCTTCATCCATTGATCAGGTGGTTGCACTAGTTGTATGATTTCACCTGACACCTTCGAGACTTGATCTTTAGGGTCCCAGGACCCAGGTAAGTAGGTAAGTCATATTTCTTTCTTGCATATTGCATTTTGTTTTCTCATATTAGTTTAGTTGCATTGCATTTTAATTTTTCTCTACTTGCATTATTGATTTCATCATCATATATGTATATTTAGTTGGAAATTTTGTCAATTTTTTTTTTCTAGCTTAGTTGGTTTTGATTATGACCATATAATAACAAGGATAAGTAGGCCATCCTGCACTTGAAAGTTTGATGTTTCCTTGTAGAAATAGGTCTACTAGGAGATGTTGCGGTTCTCATGCACTCTATGGTGAGCACACATCCCCAAGTAGGAGCTAGATGTTATCCCCATTTTGTGGATAACTAGGATATTATGTCTTGAGGCCCTTAGGTTGCAGATATGGAGTGTTGAGAGACCACATGACCAACAATATCCTTTTGCACAACTAGAGACCCACATATCCACCATAGTGACCCAACACTTGGTCATCATCCTTACTAGCTTTCCACTACAGGTCACTTGGGTCTTTCTCCATGCGGTACAAGTCAGGTATGATGGTGGGTATCATTTTAATATTTGAGGCATTCTAGCTTGTGTATTAAAGGTTATTTTTTATTATGAGACATTTGATTTATAAAATATGCCTTTTACCTTGTTTAAATGCTGGTGGTTGGCTTGGGGCACTCAAGTAGATGGTCACCCTTAGGATGGGGCATTTCTGGGATCTTCCTTTGATAAGTCATCATGCCACTCTCGACCATACTTACCACTTTCTATCATTATTTTCCCTCATGACATCATCTCTTGGGATTTTGGGGTAGATTGAACCTAGAAGGGATCATTCCTCATTTCATGGGAAGAAGGGGCTAAAGGCATAGAGGGGATTTAGCTGGAAAAAAATAAAATCCTAATGAAAGAACCTTCCAGATTCTTTTCCCAAGGGATCCCAAGAAAGAAATGAAAAGATTCTCCGCAAGAAAATAAGGACCCCATGAAAAGAATAAATAAAAGCGCTTAAAGGATCAATTGAGGATAGGGGGTCTCATCACGAGCCAACCTATCACGTCCATGTGTATCTAAAGGTATGGCATTGCCATTTCTATCCATCACACCAGGGTAATGGCTCTCAGTTACATGGCTGAAGGAAAGGGGGTCTCATCATGAGCCGACCTTTTCATTTCCGTGAAAGTACTTGTGGCTGACACTGTCGCTATATGGTCACCATGCCAGGGAAGTGGCATCCAACTCACCATATGCCATATTGAAATAAAATAAAAAATAAAGAAAGATAAAAGGCAATTTATGGGCTTGGAAAAATGCATTATGGACGAAGGTGCGACACACCCTCCACAAAGGCACTCATAAATGAGATACTATGGACCCTTGCATATCATGAACCCCATTCCCATTGAGTACTTCCCCCATCCATTCCATTTCATTCACATGACTCAGATAGGGTTGTTCCTAGACTTTGGGGGTTTGATCCATTGAAAAGAAGTAGCATGCCAACCCTCCCACAACCAAACTTGGCAAAACGTCTAGCTTCTTAAGCACATGTTTGTATGATGTAGTCCTGGTATACATGATTTAATGGCTCTTTTATTGACTTGATTCACTCATCATGATGTTTTGACTTGAGATCCTTGGAGGGCATATCCGTTTGTCTTGTAGGTACAAGTTGGTGGCTAGTTTTGAAAGAACAAGCCTAGCTTGGGATTCCATGAGGGAAAACAACCCACAGGATGAATGACATAGGCCCACATGCCAAATGTCAAAGAGATGCTTTTGGGAGCCTAGGAGACATATGGATAGACATATCCCACCCTTTTTATGCCAAACAAATTGCTTAGAAGGGGAAAAACGTCACTCCCTAGGGGATTGACGTCACATTTGAGGGGCATATGGTGGTTGATGATGAGTCAAAACATGAAACATGGAATTTTTAGGTGGAGAGGCTCTAGATGATTTCCACATGGACTTTGGAGAAATGACTTTGCAGCTAAGCTCCAACGACTTCCTCAATTTTCCACAACGTCCTCCTTCAAGGGATGACATCACCTTTGTTTTAGGGTTTTCTTTCTGCAAACGTGAAATCAAAGAGAATTTTTAAATATTATCTTTGTAAAGGGGAAAGATTATGCCTGTTGACCCCTAATATTGTGTTTTCCCTAATATTAAGTGGACAAACTATGTTGGCTACATTTTGTATAAATAGAGATCATAAGATCTCATTTTAAAAGACATAAATCTCCATTGTGAGAGGCTCTTGGATCGAAAATTTTGCTCTCTTTGGCTAGTTCTGTCTCTTGCTCTTTGTTTTATGGCTACATCTTGGTTATGTTTGATGGGGATGGTGCGCTATCCTTGGACGACTTTATTCATTGCTCTTTTGGTGGTTAGTCTAGCTTTTATTGCCTTTTAATGCTTGAAGGTGCCATTTATTTCATTGTATTATCATTTGTACAAGTTAAAGGTTCTATTTTCTTGAGCCAAGTAGGGAGTATAAGGGCATACACCCCTACTTGTGTTTCCACCATTTTATTTCGAAGGGAATATTTCTTCATAAGGGTTTGCTAAGAGGAGTATAATTGCATACACCCTCCTAGTTGAAACCCTGGCTAAGAGAAGCTTACCTTGGGGAGTAAAAGGGTTTATACCCCCAAGGAAGTAGACTATGTATATTATTCACATTCTCTTGACTCCATTAACCCTTTTTTTAAAGGCACTAGTCATTTACTTATTGCATGGGAGAAATAAATTGTTGCCTTGGTAAACGTACAAATTTCAAATTTTGAAGTTAAGTCTCTTTTGAATAATGATCTTGATGCCTTGGGGAGTTTTCCTCCCTTAGAGCATCATATTTCTCCTAAAAATTCTTATTTCTGTAGTAAAACTAACCTAAATTCATTAGGGCTTCTTTAAAATCTAACCCTAACCACTAATATCTCACAAACTAACCCTAGACTAACCCTCCAACTTTGCTAGTTTAACCTACTAACCTAGGTGCATCTATTGGGCTAGCTTTGGGAAATTTTTGATGGTCAGATTTTCTGTTGTACTTCATTGAATTCTACATCCATAAGACTGGTATATTGCTGCATAAATTTACTTTTTTGACAACCATCTTTATTCATTCTTGAAGTGCTATTTTTGATCCACATTGGTTACTAGTTTTATTGCTGACATTGCTAGCTAGTATAGACCTTTTAATTGCTGATTTGGATGTAATATATTGCTGATTTACTAACTTTTATGCTGTTGTATTGTAGGGACAACAAGCTTAAATTGATGATCCATTACTATACTTGGTTGGAAAAGTGTCTTTTCTTGTGTCTCGAGCAGGTACATGTGCACCGACAACTATCTCTTTACTCGGTATCCATTTACCTCTCTTCACTTACCCTTTTCAACCAATATTTTCTTCCGTCACTTGACCTTCTAGGGGACTTCTCCTTACACTTTCCTTCATGCTTCTAATTCCCCCTAGGGTCACTGGGATCGCCTCCCTAGAGTGACTTAGTCACCCTTGAAGTGTGGGACCTACATCGAGGTGACATTGGGTGTAGGATTCCTAAGATATAACACTTTCTTTGTGGTTGGGTTGGGATTTTCCCAACCTACAACTTGCACTATAACATGTTGTACAAAACTCAACTATAACTGACTTAAGCATGCTATAATTGATCAAATCATGGATACATAGATTAAAGGAACCTACCAACAGAGAATACAAATCTACCAGGTTATTAAAGTAGGGAAACTTCTTCACCAAGGCAAGTGGCTCACCAAAAGCCAAATTCAACAAAAGATTTCCATTATAATGAGGGAACTTGACGCAATGGAGATAATTTCTTCCTAAGGGGGGAGGAATGATCCAGGTGGATATTTTTGACCACCCATCTCTTCCACTAACTCAATGGTTCTCTCTCTTCTTGGTAGTTGTTCTACGGTTTTTTGGGTCCCAAACTTTCGGGTCCATTTTGAGGCCCTAAATGGTATTTTTTGGACATTCTGGGGGCAAAGGGTTACCATGGAATTCTCTAGACTCAAGTAAAAGTTTCAATACTTGAATGATTCTTTCTAACAAGTTATCGTGTGCCCCAAACAAAGATTATATGAAAATTTTTCACCCTCAAGAAGTTGAGGTATAAACTAACCACCTCGAGGCCTGCAATACTTTTTACATTTCATCTTCTAGGGTCAGGGTTTTTTCCTCTTTGTTTTTGAGGCTTCATTCCCTTTATGATGCAGATGCAACTACACACCCTACGTCCACTCATAGGATTTTTCAATCACCAAGTGATCCGAAGCGGCTCTTTCGATCCCCACGGGAATCGTTATTCACAACAATCCACAGGTCCTTCCTGCCCTGTCACGGCCTCTGCATGTGCCTGTGACTTTTCCCTACAAAATGGAGTTCGTGTTTCCACAACAGGAAATACAATGATTGGGCTTCAGGGTTTTCTGTTTCCCAATGTCGAGAGTCCTTGACTCCTTGACCTTCCAATCCTCGAAATGCCGAAAAGGCTTCAACAAAAAATTTTCCCCTTGGGCTGTGCTTTGGCCCATATGACCATTCCTCGTATGACCACGGCCTTATCTCGAGATTTTTCTATTTGAGGGCCCAAACTTTTGACCTCTCGAGTCCCGATTCACCGATCCGCGAAATGCCGAATTGGCAATGTCTTAGCCCCGCCTAGCTAGGCTCCGGTCCAAGTGACCATCCCTCACATGGCCAAGACCTTATCCTCTTCGCTGCTATTCCTTCGCACTCC
This sequence comes from Picea engelmannii, assembly GCA_009831015.1. NCBI lineage: Eukaryota > Viridiplantae > Streptophyta > Pinopsida > Pinales > Pinaceae > Picea > Picea engelmannii. The sequence continues at coordinate 17,022 of WSFP011468005.1, forward strand.
CGACCTCTGATGTCTGAATCCCCGATATGGGAGATATCGCAACACGTGTCCACTCTCTAGTGAACGACTCAGGTTCTCTCAGGACTTCGCTACTCGTGACCCCTATGACACAATCTTGTCAACATGAACCCCCGATAGTCGAAATACCGATGAGTCCCTTGATCCCCACCACGTGTCTCAATCAACGGACGACTCATATCTAATCTCGCCTTTTTGCGATTTCGAAGCCTTAGTGCCTGGACTCTCGCCCTCCGGAATCCCGAACTCCCGAATGCCGAAATCCTGCTACCAACCTCTTCGGGACTTTTCTCCTCTGCTTACGAGGGTTTAACCCCACACAACTTCTGACAGATCTAACAACTGTCGACTGTTTCGACCAAGATCTGACAGTTCAAATCCGTCTCTTCTGTGCACCTCTTTGTTGCACTGCCTCCTGGACGTGAAGCTTTTCAACGGTCCAGATTGCTTTTCCTCAGCCTAATCTGACGGCTGCTGTGCCTCCTTCCTGAGCATGCACACGTTCTTACCGGACTTGGAAGAATTCCAATTTCTCAAAGGCATCAACCTTTGCCTTTTTTCTTCTCTGTGAACTCTTCGACTTGAGTTCTCCCACGCTTATATGAAAACACTGACCCTCCTGAGTTTTGGGAAATCTGAACTCTTCAAAGAGTTCTGCGACTTCTGCACTCCTTGCAGCTACGACTTCGTGCACCTAAAGCACTAACCCTCTTGAGCTTCACACCTAAATCCTTGAATGATTTTGACTCATGCGTCCCTACAGGGTCTCTGCGCTCATAAAATGCTATTCGTCCTGAGCTTCTCTTCTCGCCCAGACTTCTAAGTAAACAAATCCTTCTCTCTTCTTCCCGCAGATGGAGAATTACGAGGCCCTCCTGACACTCTGTCTGCTCAAGCAACCTATTGCTGAGTATTTTTGGGTATTTAGCAACCCTGTGAAGATCCTCCAATGGATTCTTCCTTCAAATTCCAGAACTCAAAGAGTTCTTTTCTCCTGTGCCTATCTACACATCTACTCAATACCCTCCTGGCAGAGTATTTTCTCACATAACATCCAACAGTTCTGTCTTCTGTGTCCTCCT
>WSFP011468009.1:0-18121 GCA_009831015.1 Picea engelmannii
GATTTTTCCCCTAAAATAAATTACGGGCTAATGATATAAGTTTTAAAAAATCACTTTCATACAAAAAATTCGCCCAACAAAAAATTGAAAGCCCCTAAATTTCGCCCATGGGCGAAATTTCGCCCCTAAAATCATCTATGGTCATAGGTTGAACCAAGGATTATAGAAGAGTACAACAACTAGGAGAATGAACTTGGAATACAATTGATTAGTTTAATGAAATTTGTAGGTAATGGTATAATATAAGTATCTTGTTTTAATGGTAGTTTAAAGGATTTTGTATTGATTGATTGGATTGGTGAAGTTGAAAGGTACTTTTATTTTGAGAAAGTAGAGGGTCAATATAGAATAATGTTTATTGCTAAAAAATTGAAAGGACATGTTTCTTTGTGGTGGGATCCTATTCAAAAATATAGAGTGAGAAAGCATAAGGTAGAGATTCGAACTTGGAAGAAAATGGTAAGAAAGATAAATGAGAAGTTATTACCTACAACCTATTAGCATATTTTTTTTCCAAGTTGCAAATCTTGGGGAAACCCCCCAAGTACTTCCCCTCATTTTGAGGATGGTACCTGGGGTAAGACTTAGAATCTTCAGGGCACAAGACTAGCCAACAACAGGGCTCGAAGCCATTACAATAATATACTTGTTAAGAGCTTAACATGTCACTTAGGGGAATTGAACTTGGGTGGGGAGGATGACAATCATTCCTCCCAACCCAGGGAGGATAACAATCATTCCTCCCAACCACCCAAGTTAAACCAAATTGACACCCGATTAACATAATTTGTTAAGACAAGTCCATAATTTGTAAAGAATTATATAGATTGGAATTCATTATGATTGGACAAACCTAAAGATCGAAGAGTAGAAAAGTATGTAAATGATTTGAAATTTATGATTCAATATGAACTTAACACTCAGTAATTTCATTATGTAGAAGAAGTATTTCATGTTGCTACAAAGGTTGAAGAGGATAGAGAAAAGATAAAAGAATGTAAGAGGTAGAGGATTTTTTTTTTAGAAGAGGTTAGGTAGATGCAATAGATCAAGATGAATTAGGAAGTAATCATAATTTCATAGGAGATAATAATGTTGGAAGAGGTAGAGTATTAGGAAAAAAATACCAAAATAGGCTAAAAATATAAAGAGAAGAAGCTCCACGCCTTGAAAAATAGATATAATAATGAAATATAAGCTTCTTTGAGGGGGAAACCTCCTTTTACAATAGAAAAAATGTACAAGAATGGGATGAGACGATTTTAAAATGAGGTCTCCTTAGTACGTGTATATATATAAATATAGGAGACAAAGAGTAGAATTACAATTAAAGGGTCTAGATCTCACAACACTAATATAACGATAGAAATATAACTCACTACCTAGGGATTTACATGGCACTTTGTCTAGGGATTAACATGCCCCTCCCTTTCAAACAAGTGTTGTCCTCAACACTTGAATAACTATGGGTGTTTCTGCATGAATAAATCATCTTGCCATGTCGCCTCTTCCACTGGTAGGTTCTTCCACTTGATGAGGTACTTTGTAATTGCTTGATTTCATAGTTGCCTAATCCTTGTTTCAAGGATTGTTTATTGTTCTAATATGATTTTCCCTTCTTCATTAATATTAAGAAAAATAGTTTGAACTGGGATCTTGTCACCATTTACCTTCTTTAAATAAGAAACATGGAAGACTAAATGTACATGTGAAGATGGAGGAAGCTCCAATTTCTAAGCTATACTTCCAATCCTATGCAACACCTTATAGGGACCATAATACTTGGGAGTTGATTTATTGTCCTTCTTTTTTTGCTTGAGGGACATCTGTTTGTATGTTTGTAGCATAAAAAATACCCAATCTCCCACTTCAAATTCCCTTTCATTACAATGTTTATCTGCTTGCTGTTTCATCCTATTTTGTGCTATAACTAAGTTGTCCTTCAATAGTTTCAGAACCTCTTATTGGTGCCCTATGTGGTCTTCCACTGCTTGAACCTTTACATTCCCTTTCAAGGGAGATGTGATGGATGGAGGATGATATCCATAAAGTGCCATAAATGGGGACATTTTTGATGAAGTATTAAGGATGTGTTGTACCACCATTTTTCCAAGGGAAACCACTTGAACCATTGTGGATATTTATCAGATGAAAAGTGATGAAGATACTCTTTTAGACATTTATTCATGATATCAATTTTCCCATCATATTGAGGATGGTAAGATGAGATGTGAGCCAACCGAGTACCCAAACAAGAAAATAATTCAATCCAAAAATTTCCAGTAAAAATTGGATCTTTGTCACTTACAATAATCTCAGGGATTCCATGTAGGTTTTGAACTATTTCCATGAATTCCATGGCTAATGTACTTTATTTAAAAGGATGAGAAAGAGAGAAAAAATGAACATACTTTGTCAGTCAGTCCACTTCCACCACGATGACATTATTTCCTTAAGATTTGGGTAAACCTATAATAAAATCCATTGAAACCTCTTCCCAACATTGATTTGGTATAACTAATGGTTGTAGGAGACCTGGGGTCTTGATTGTCTCTCCCTTATTATTTTGGAAGACCACACATCCAACCAAAAAATTTTGAACATCAGTTTTAAGACCTTCCCAGAAAAAATCCTTCTTGATCCTATGGTAAGTTTTCAAGAACCATGAATGTCCTCATATAGGAGAATTGTGCAATTCCAAAAGGACATTTTTTTTGAGATAAGAGTTCTTGCATAGATATATGAGATCTTGATACCACAAAAAATCATTCTTCCACACAAATTTATCTAATGCACTTGGGTCCTTTTGTAGTTGTTGAATGATATTGCATACCTTCTAATATTACTTCCATTATATCCTTGCTTCATCCACCAATGAGACTGTGGAATGGAAATAACACATAGTAAATTATCCTATGTTTCTTCTTCTTTCCTTGAAAGTGCATCTACTGCCGTATTGTGTTTTCCTTTTTTGTATATAACTTCAAATTCATAACCTAACATTTTTTTAACCCATTTTTGTTTCTCTTATGAAGATAATCATTGTTCCAAGACTTACTTCAAACTACCATGATCTGTTTTTACTTTGAAGTGTCTTCCTATTAGATAAGGGAACCATTTCTTTACTACATGTAATATGACCAACATTTATTTTTCATAAATGGGTTTGATTAAGTTATTTCCTTAAGTTGGATTCTTTTAGAGGCAAGGGGCCTTTCTTATTTCATTAAAAATGCACCAATTCCATGGTCCGAGGCATCACACTCCACAATAAAGGTTTTGTGAAGTCAGGTGTGACTAGGACAAGAGTCATACACATAGCCTCCTTAATTTTTTCAAAAGCTTTGGTTGCTTCTTGAGTCCAAGAAAATGTCTCCTTATTTAATAATGTTGTTTTAGGTGCTTCTATTTGATCATAATTCTTGACAAACTTGTGGTAATAGCTTATCAATCCTAAGAATACTCTAAGGTTATTCAAGGTTTTAGGAATTGGCCACTCCATCATAGCTTTAATTTTGTTAGGGTCCACTTTGAAACCTTCATGAGATACAATATGACCCAAATATTCCACTTCTTGAACCCTAAAGACACACTTGGTAGGATTTTCATATAGTTGTTTCTCTTCCAATAGTTTTAAGGCCTTGTCAACATATTGTATATGCTCTTCCAAATATTTTCTATAGATTAGTGTATCATCAAAAAATACCCACACAAATTTTCTAAGGAAGGGTTTGAAAATATAATTCATTAAGCTTTAAAATGTTGAAGGTGCATTAGTAAGGCCAACTGACATAACCAAAAAATCATAATGAACTTCTTGTGTTTTAAAGGATGTTTTGAGAATGTATTCTTGCCTCGTTTTTATTTGATGATATCCTGAATGGAGATCCGACTTAGTAAAGAAAATTTCTCCCTGCAATTCATCTAATAATTCATCAATGATAGGAAAAAGAAGCTTTTATATTTGATGGTCATTTTGTTGAGTTGTCTATAATATGGACACATATGCCATGAACCGTCGTTTTTTGTAATCAACACACTAGTGAAGAGAAATCACTTTGGCTAGGTTGAATTATGTTGACTCCTAACATTTATTGAATCATACACTCAATATCACTCCTTTGTGCATATGGGTACTTGTAAGGCCTAATGTTAGGGGGTACACTTCTTGGTTGCAAATGAATAGTACAATCATGATCTCGAGTAGGTGGAATAACCTTAGGCATCTCTCCAAATACCTTGAAATGATTGTTGATAACTTTTAGGAGATCCACTAGAGCAAAGGATATAGATGTTTGAACATATAGTGAGCACAATTATGCTATTACATCATGGTGTCCCTTTTCAAGTAATTTTATCATGATTTTAGAACTTATCACTTTAAAGGGTTTCCATTGGATACATATGAGCTCAATTTCCTTGTCTTATGAGGAAAATATCATGAAAATATCTTGAAAATAAGGGTCACTATTCCCAATGATTGTAACCATTGGACCCCTAATACAACATCAACACCACCCATTCAGATTGAAACCATGGGACTATCTAATAAATACACCCCCATATTAAACTTAATACTATGACACTTCCCTAAATAATTTATGGCAACTCCATTTGCAGTCATTACTTAAAAGTCTGGTGCTGGAAATACAAAGCAATTGAGAAGTTTTGCTAACTTGTAACTGATGAAATTATGGGGAATACCAGAATCAATCAACATTGTTACCTTTTTCTTTTTGATATATCTTTCTATATTGAGGGTTTATGGAGTACTGATTCTGACCAATGCGTGACAAGATATGGTTGGAGTGGTCTCTTCTAGCTCTATATCTTTTGATGGTTCCAATTCTTGAACTTCTTCCTCTTAATCTTGATATTCTTCCTCTTAATAATCTATGTATAATAAGTTATTCTCACTAAATTTATGCCCCTTATTGTACTTTCTGTCACAATTGAAAGATAGTCCCTTTGATCTTCTTTCATCCATTTTCTGAGGTGTCAACCTTGTCAGTTGAGTGAGGTTAGGAGAGGGAACATGGTGCTCTCTATAGTTGTTAGTGACCACCCTTCTAGCAGCCCATATTTTTTCCTTCCACATTCCTTACCATACTAAAAGCATGCTCTAGGGATTTAGGTTCAGAGAGATGCACCTCATGTTGAATGTTCTCCTTCAAAGTGCCCATAAACAGATCTACCAAATTATCCTTTGGAATGTTATTTACCCTCAGACTGAGCTTTTGGAATTGTTGAATGTGCTCTGTAATTGGAACTTTTTTTCCAAATATTTATCAATTGACAAAAGAATGCATTGCTATTAATATCCCCATAATGTTCTATCCATTCATCTGTAAAAATGGACCAAGAGACAAGAGAGTCCTTTTTTCATTCACAAGGAATTAATACCAAATAAATTGACCATGTTTTAAATACAAAGCTGCATGAGTTACCTTTTGTAAAGTTGACACTCGGTGTAGGTCAAATAATTTCTCCATCTAGAATATCCATGTTATAGGATCATTACCATCAAATTTCCTCATATCAATTTTGGGAATTAAGTTCCTTGTTGCTGCATTGAACCCACGATGATGTGGATCTTGAAGTGATGAATAATCATGATTTTGGGACTCAATATTTATTTCCTCTACATTTTCATGATTTCCTTGTGTCTTGATATCTCCTTTGGGGAATCTCGCATCCATGGTATGTAAGATGGATTTTTTTAATTGTTGCATCATTTTGTCCATGTTTCAATTCATGGAATGTATCCTTTGATTAATATAATGTATCCTTTGATCCATTAATTTTTCCATTTTATCTTCCTTTTGATCCATAAAATTTTCCATCTTCTTTTCCATCTGTTCCCTATTTTCACCCATCTTCTTTTCCATTTGTTCCATTTGGTGAAAAATCTCTTCTCTTTCTTTTTGAGTCATGGTTGAGTTATCTGGAGGTTTAGTTGGTGAAGTAGTTTTTGGAGAACCCTTCAAATCCATGTGAAAAAATAATAATAATCATATTTTCCCTCTTTATCACAAATTTTGGATCACCAAAAAAATATCTTGCAATCAAAAGTTATGCCGATTATAAGTTACGTACCTTTCAAACCCTAATTTGGAGACTATCTGGATGGCCTATATTTTTCCTCATGTTTCTATGAAATTTGAGCTCTTCCGAGCCTTGAATTTTGGCTTGTAGTGCTATGATATATATTTTTAAACTATTGAAAATTTCATAGTCCGAAACTTCATTGAAAAAAAGTTATAGCGAAAATTCTCAAATGACTTGTTTGAGACTAATTTCAATACTAGTAAAAAAATCTAAATTCCATGAGATATATATTATAAATTATAATGATTAAAAATATGAAAATGGTTTCAAACATAATTCGCCATGTCTCCTCAGGATTGTAAAAATTTCATAGTTTTAAACTTCACTAAACAAAAGTTATAGCGAAAATTCCAAGATGACTCTTTTAAAACTGATTTCAAGATTAGTCACAAACCCTATCTTCCATAGACTATATCTCTAGAATTATAATGAGAAATAACCTGAAAATTTTACCACTTATACCATGATATTTCTACTCGATGTACTCAAAATTGTGTTGTATAAAACTTCCCTGAATTTTTTTTTATAGCAAAAATTCCAAGATGACTCGTTTAAGATGGATTTTAGGGTTAGTTAGAAACCCTGTCTTTCATAGGATATATTTCAGAAATTATAACAAAATAGAACTTGAAATCTTGATCAATTGTACCCTCATATTTCTCCTCAGTAATCTCAAAATGTTTGTATCTAAAACTTCCCAGAAAAAAAGTTATAACGATAATTACAAGATGTCTTGATTGAAGGAGAAAAATCTTAGGATCATAGTCTCCGATACCAAATGTTAGGCAACAAATACCAAAATAACATGAAAATATAAATATAAGAAGCTCCATGCCTTGATAAATAGATATAATAATGAAAGATAAGCCTCTTCGATGGGGAAACCTCCTTTTAAAATATAACAAATGTACAAGATTGAGATGAGATGATTTTAAAATTAGGTCTCCTTAGTATATATATAGGAGACAAAGGGTACAATTACAATTAAAGGGTCTAGTTGACAACTCTAATATAAAAATAAAAATAAAAATAATTATCTAGGGCTTTGCATGGGGATTTGTCTAGATCTTAACATAGAGTACGTGGCTATATCATCACACATTACTAGTGTGGTAGACAGGAGCATAAGAATGCCAAATGTCAAGAAAATCGAGTGACGGTAGGAGGGAGGAAAATGAACTTGTAGTTAAGGAAGAAGAGTATTCAGTGGTTGGTGATAATATTTAAAATATTCATCATGATCAAGGAGATAATATTATGTTTAGAAGAGTGTCACTCAACCCAAAGAACAATATTGTTAAAAGTTCTGAAAAGAGGAAAAGTATTTTCAAGACAAAACACAAGATCTAAGGTAAGTGTTTGAACCTTATTATTGATGGTGGAAGCAATGAAAATTTAGTCTCAACACAAGTGATAGATAAACTGAAGTCAAATTGTATTCCACATCCTAGTCCTTATAGGGTGGCATGATTATAGAGAGTTCATCTAGTTTTTGTTTCAAAATAATGTCTATTGAATTTTCAGTTAGGAGATTATGAGGACCAAGTGTTATGTGATGTTGTTGCTATTGTATTAGAAGCAAACTAGATCTTACTAAATTTTGAAACACTAGATAGGGTCATCAATGAGCACATGGGAGACATTGCACAATAACATAAATGGTACATTTATTACAATGAGATTCACCACTCTTAACAAGAGTTTGAAGTCTTATTTGTCCAAAACAATAAAAGATAATAATAATATGAACCCTAAATATTATAGCCTAAGTAACAAAGGCAACTTTATTATAAATACAAACCTTATATTATAACACCCCCTCTTAAGGCTTATAGTATTGAAAACAAAATTTACTAAAATCAAACACATACTGACTGAAAAACAAAATATCAAAAGCAATCAGGACCAAACATTATTCAAAAGCTTATACTTTGGAAAGTAGTTCTTGGACTAGGTAAAGCTCCATTAAGGTACCTCGTAACCCTCATAGATTTGTATCTCCCAATTTGAATTCCCAAGTTCCTAGATTCCACCTCCCCAAACTCCCAAATTATTGGACAACCATCCATATTAAGCAACATCCATAGTGATCCATCTGGCTATCTCATGATTCTCGTAAGGGTATAATTCCCAAAATCCACAAATTCATGAACTATTCGGGTATCGATCCATGCTAAGATATATCTACATCAGATCCCTTCTTGTATTCAAAGTGAAAGCTTTTTAAAATGCATAAAATGCCATTTGCTGAGTAGGGTGATCACCATTGTCTACATCCAATGGATATTCAACAATAACTAAATTAGCTACTTGTGGTTTGCCCTCAAAATTTCCTTGAGAATCTCATTGGATTGAAATCTAAAATTCTAGGCTATGTGACCCATTTTCTTGCCATAATAACATTCCATCTCTCCCTTGTATTTTATTGACCTAATACAATTGTATCACGAGTATAATGCAATATCAGGTTGAGGATCATCTTCTCTATCACTTGCATTGGTTCTCTTTTATTCAACTAAGAGAGCAACAATTATGTCTTCCAAAGTTTGTGAAGACATTTGATCAAGAGTAAAAATAACATTGTTGTATTTAGAAGGTAGTATGTTTAATAAGATGTCTTTAGAATCCTTTTCCTCCATTGCAACTTTGACTTCTGCTAGTTATCTGATGAGAGATATTAAATTGTTTATGTGGTTAGACATAGTGACTTCGATAAACATCTTGTACTTAAATAATTGTAGCTTTAGAGAAAAATTTTCATTCAATACTTTTGCTCCAAACAACGAAGTCAAATTATCCTAGATTTCCTTGGATGATTTTTCCATATCGATATGATGTAATCTTGAATTTGAGAGGGAAAGGCCAATAACGGATTTGGATTTAACATCTCTACTCTACCATTCTAGTAGTTTATTCGATATGTAGGTAATTTCTCAGTCTCTTTTACTATTCTCCACAAGTTTTTGTTCATCAATAACATTTGAATTTTTACTTTTTAGTTGTGGAAATTGAAACCAAAATACTTTTCTAATGGAATATCCATGATTAATTTCCTAATGGAGAGATCTGAAACTTCTCTTTGCTTGATCTTGAAACTTGGATCAACTAAACATAAATTCTATTGGTACAATTCACATTATTACTTATGAATGTTGTCTGATCTTGCATAAAATTCATCAATTGTGGCAAGTAGGTCAACTACATGATTAGGTGTATGGCTGCATAATTTTCATATGGTGGTTGTACTATAGTTTTATCTTGGTTGTTGTACATTTTTCATATGAAAGCCTATATAATTGACTTGGTGATTGACCAATAGATGTAAATAAAATGGCGACTATTTAATGTACATGTCGAATGATAGCTAGTGGCTGCTATAAATCCTAAGGTGGATGGTGATTACGAGAAATCATATGGTGGACATGTACACCACTCTTAATTTTGGCAACTCGATCCTTCATTGAAAATGATGGCTAATCATAGCGTTATTCCTTAGGAATATTTTCAAATAAGAAAAACAAACAATCTTTTCATAGTGGTGTCTCCTTTTTCCTTAGTGGTTGTCTTTCAAATGATAGATCTGACAGATCCTATAGAATGTGACTCTCCATTAGTGACTTGACTATAGAATAATGACTCCTACATTCTCACAACTACCACTTTCTCTTAGATATGGCAACTATCACTTTTTGTTTTTTTAAATTGATATGTGATGGTATGGTATGATTTCATATACTTTTATACCATGTGATAGAAACAAACCAGATCATACTAAATTATAAAACCCTATATAGGGTTACATAATTGAGCACATGAGAGAGATATTACAAAATAACACTTTCATATTATGAATAACTTGTACATTTATTACAATTATATTTGTGACATACCCAGCCTCCCAGGCTGGGTCATGCCACTTAAAACTTTCACACTTTGATACCATATTGTAACACCCCCAACCTTCTGTTGTGCAATGGCACTTGAAATAAAATAACTTCTCATTCTCTGATACCATTTAGTAACGTTCCCCGACCACCCTCACTGGAGACAACACCACTACTCCAAAACCAAACTGCTCTGGTACTAGATGATTAAAACTATCCATTCCCAGACATAGACCAATTGGGCTATGTCAGACATAGCTCTTTGCGGAATAAATCACATATAAACTTAAAATAGATAAACATAGATAGCATGAAAGCATACATGTAGCGAAACACATGATATTATTATAAGAATTACATACATGCACTAAAATACACCATTAACCATTAAGCACATACATGATACTTATCTCTTAATTGTAGTGCACCAACTGCGTGCAGACCTTCCACAAACCTCCCAGCCTTAGACCGTGTTGTTCATCACTCTCAACAGTGGGTCACCCTCGAGCTGGGACTAGACTCCACTGGGAAAGGGATTCCTAGGCTAGGCAAGGACAACAGGAAGTTGAACCAGTCTACATGAAATATTTCCTCTAAGGAGCCACTTACACCCACCACTCACAAACTCTCATTCCCCACATGCTTGTCCCACCCTAGGAGTATGCACCTTCACTGTCACACAGTCCATCGGCTGCTCCACCTCCCTTCCAGGGCTTCATCAACAGGACGAATAACAATTCTCAGAGCTCTATAGCTGCTAATGGACTCCCTCTAGGAGAGTTACTCACTTCCTCGACAACTCTCTCACCTGAAGAGATTTTCTCACATGCCTAAAAACCTACTTCTTCAACCACATGCCTAACAACCCACCTCTTCAATCCATCTCCTCAACACACGGGCAAGGGTGATGGAAACAACAGAAACCGGATGTGGGGCATGGTAATGGCAGAACGAAAGACAAGCCACTCGTAAGGTACAAGTTCAACAAAGATATCAGTTATGGCTTGTTGCAAGGGTTCAGGATGGTCAAGGTTTCAACAATGGAGTTCATGGTTTTACAACTTGCCTGCTAGCTGCATGCGTGAGTGGAAGGAATGGACAAAAAAGATCCCCCAAACAGTCAAAATGCTCACATATAATTGCATGTGCCTGAGATGACACATGGCGCTCATGAAGCACGTTCCTCTCCATTTGGAAGTCGTTCCCCTTCCCCAAAGGAACTTAGGATAAATTCATATCCTCCTCACAACATTTAGAATAATAATATATATTATTCTCTGGGATTTAAGATCTTAATCTTAGCCCCTTTTTCCAGCCTCTCAACCCCCACCCTCCCAGCCTAGTGGAACCTAGTCCCCCATACTCTTTCATCGTGGTCGGTCTACACGCAGTGATGATTTTATATTAATTATTTGAATATTTACATATACAAAACAAGCTCCCGGCCTTAGCATCCGTTGACTGGCAAAAATGACAAGCTGTCAACTGGAAGAATAGGTCCGGTCTGGGGTTGTCCAAGTAACCCAAGCCGTTTGGTGTAACCTGTTCTGACGAGTTTAATGGCCCTGTTATCCAATCTAAGGTCCTAAAATAAAGAAATGGAAGAAAAACTAACTAATGTTAAAACTATAATATATTTACACACTCTAAAATAATTAGTGTAAATGTATTTAAGCAGAGAAAGAAAACATAAAAATATTGCTTATGAACATAATTTACAGGTTGCAAGTTTTACTGGAAACTTACAAAATCGAAGTAAAAATAATTGTTTTTGAGAAGCAGATAAAGAAAGAACATTTAAATATTTTTTTTATTTTCTAATTATAAATCTAACAAAACTTGAATTTAACTAAGTTATGAACAAAGATGTACAGATGGTCAAAGCCGATCTAAACTTTCCTATTTCACTAATACATGAAATGACATAAATTAGAAGCAAAGAAGCTAACCTAATATTAGTTCGTTAAATGTGTCCATGCCTCTATATGGATCAAGAGCATCCAGCTGCCCCGCGTATAGAAGAAATCTGCAATAGGATTATACTGAAATTTTCCCAGATAAATTCAAAGAATATATTGGCAGCCGAGATTTAGGAACATAATAGGGAACACATACTAATTTTGTGATCTTAAGATTGCAAATGGTTATAGTCAGAGAAACCTTTGTGTAAAACATTCATTTCATTTATCAACTAAACATCAAAGAAAAATCTTGATATTAAAATTGATACTATGATCACAATCACAATATTTGGAACAACAAATCATGAACGATATCTATAGAACGAGTATCATGAAACATAACATGTTATTGAGTCAAAATCTACACAACATATTGATAGCCCAAGATTAAATAAAACAAAACATCAATGAAACAACATTCACAAAAGACTAAAGCCGAAATGCTGCACGCTGTTCTATTAAGTCCTGTAAGTCATTTGTCCATAATTGGTTCCAGGCCAAGATGCCTTCACTTACAAAATGGAAAGTATTTAAAGTGTCTTGAGATCTCATCTTCCTATCTCCTAGGATAGCATCAGATCTCATGAGATCAAAATATTACAAAAATGGAGGGCCTACAACCACTCATAACTGAATTGTTTTTTTTTTTCTTTCAAAAATTAATAAAAGTTTTTCTTATTTACAAAATAAATAGGAAAGAGATACTAATCATCTAAATCGAACATGTTCCTCCTCAGAAAATCAGCATCAAGATCCACCATGTCCTGAAAACGAAATAGGAATAAGTTAGATAATTTATTAACAACTAATTACTAATTTTTTTTTATTTAAAAATGACTTGGCTATAGAATTGAAAGATTCTGTAGCCAGTCTTATATTGGCAAAATAAATCCAATTTTCAAACCGATTTGATTCAAAAAAATAACATGCATGTAATAAGAAGGAAAAATCATTTTACCATTTCAACCAATGACTAAACATGGATCAGGATAGCTCAGAATTCATTATGGCATGAACACTGTCTGCATTTTTGATCACAACGTTTCCTGTCTTCTTAAGACGTTTAGCTTGTCTCTCTTCATTTGCTCTGAGGTCACGATTTTCTTTTGTCAGTAATTCATGGTGAGCTGTGAGTGATTTAATCCGAACTTGGAGGATGGGGATATCAGTATAGTATCATTCAATCCACTGTAGTCAAACCTCACATTGCACGAGAGAGACGATTTGTTGATGGAGCATATAGTCAAGACTAGCTATATCAATACTACCTGTTACGTGCCCTTAACCAATCCTAATACCTGTGAATTCACCTTTATACTTGAGACACAATGGAAGATTATTAACAAAGTTGTATGGTTGAGTAGGATCAGATTTATGACAATCTGGATCTTCTAAAGTCAGGAAGTCTTCAATTTCTAAATCTGAGACCTTATTGACCTCGATCAGGCCGATCAAGCTCAAATGAGGTTTGACTCTGTTTCTCAACTTTCTCGAAATTAGCCGACCAACTCTTTTATTTCGTAACCCTAACACCGCGTGCTTTTTTTTTGACTGTTTGTGAGATTTTTCGACATAGGGTTTCACAGTGGCGTTATGACCACTATCCAAATTAGGCACAGGAGGTTCACTCCACTAAAAACCACAGTCTGTTGATGATGGGGTGATCGACTGGGCATTACTTCATCTAGGGGGTTTGTGGCTGGCTTATTAATCAGACTGTCAAAATGTTCTTTTACCAATGATTCACATGAATTAGGGTCGTCTACAAAAACAGTAGAAACAAAACCATTTCTCGCTAAAAATCCATCCCAACAATCGCCTATGGTTTTCAAATGGAGATTTAACAGAATTTTGATTAAGCCATCATGGAAAATATTAGAGTCGAGGCTTTGTTTTTTATACCTTTTAGACATGTTGTACAGGATTCTCAACAGATAGAAAGGCACATTCAAATGAAAACCTATGAAGTGCATAAGAAACCGTATATGATAGAGAAAAACTAGACCATAACAACCCTCACAGGTCACAAACTGTTTAAGGATTGACAGGAGACCATGCCATCTAACTTTAAGCAAAGAAATAGGAATACCTTTTTCATAGCAATCAATTTTCCTGGAGGTCATGAAGAGGCTCTGGGGCACTTCTTTGATTTTTGAGTTCTTGAACCATTTCTGACCGGTGGATGGAAGCCCTGTGGCTTCACTGACAAATGCTTCAGTTACTTCCAATTGGATGTCTCCAACTTTCACCCTATACCCATCAAATGTTTGTGCAAATTCCTTAGCCACACAAAGGTTATACCCTTCGAACCTTTTGATGAAGGCATCCCAACCCTGACCTTTCAAATCTTCGATTGCATCATCATGAGATAGCAATGCTTGAGAGCCATTCGACTCTATTCAGACAACAAGAGCCATTAAAAATATGACTGGACTGTAACAGGGGTGACTCAAGATAGTTCTGGGTTTAAATGGCAAGAGTAAAAGGAACAGATCTGAGCAGATAAAATGGAAACAAACCAAGCAAAACCCCTGCAAAATCATAGTATGAACATCGAGGGTTCGGTTATTGAGGCTTGAGCACTCCTGGTAATGAAAAACTCACGTACAGAGCATGACAAAAACCCTCAATCCATAATGAAAAGCTTATTAATTTACTCTATCAACAAAAGGATTAAGTACAGGGTACAATAATTGCGCATTAATTCTCATGACTAGCATGACTATAGTTGATTTGCAAAGGGTTTAAATATACAAAAATGTTCATAATTCAAATGCGAATTCAAATGCGAATCAACTAAGTGTATAGAAATCACATCAACATTCAAAACACTCCAAAGGTAATTCATTCAAGTATTAGACATAGAGTAGATACAAGCACAATGACCCTTTAAAAGAATGCCTTGAATAGGAGTATAAGACAAAACTAAGTTTTCAAGTTTGATTCATGCTTTCAGTCATGAATCAAACATGAAACAAAAAATAAAACACAAATCTTAGAGAATTAATGAACACTTTTGTAATCCAGTAATCATCTCCAAATGATAATATTTACAAGATGAGGTGAAGGCAACTACAGAAAGTGTCATTTGTCATTCAAATAATGATATTGTGTAGGGATGCCAACAACATCCTAGACTCTCTGGCCCAACTATCACATAAGCCTCATAGCTTATCATTACTTGGCTCACCAGCCTATGAAACATGTTTACAATTCATGATTAAAAACTAGGGGCTCGGCCTTGGGGTATTACAAGATTCCCCTCTCTCATAAAGAGTTTGAGAGGCCTTATTTTTCCAAAACGCTAAAATCTAACAATAATAAAACCCTAGCTTTTATAGCGTCAATACACTGACTTTTTTTCCCAAGGTAATCCTCACAGAAAACACTCCAAGTACTTCCCCATCATCCATGGATGGTAAATGGGGTAAACCATTGGCCCTGTTAATAGAGCTTAACCCTAAGGGGATTAAAAGAGTCGAACTTGTGTCCTCCCCAATTCACCAAGGGAGAGATCTCACGTTTGGCTCAAGACCACTTGAGCTAACCCTCGGGGATAACTTCATTACAATGACTTTATTACACATGTAAGCCTTATATTCTAACAACTATGAATGCTTGTCATGTATTTCTTAGTAGACGTTGGATGTATGATTAAAAAGTATATAATGATAGAATGAAAAATACTTTGAAAGGTGATAGAAGTTTAAAGTTATTTCCCATAATAGAGGAAAGCACAAAGAAAAGAGTTGTGATGTGTTTTGCTAAGGAATGATTAAGGGAAGAGAAGTTTTATCCTACACACTAGTTTAGAGACATTCATGAAGAAGGAAAGGAGAATGTACTTGTGGAAATTCAAAGACAACCCAAGTTACAATAGAAGGATATGTTGATGTTGGGCAACAATGAAGATGAAGAATAAAACTATAGAACTTGAATATTGTGTAATAAAAGAAATGAATATCATGGTTATGAATATAACAACCATAAAAGAAGGTGCAAATCAAGATTGTGCAAAAAATGAAGCCGATGATGTTTTTGATATGAAGGTTGGTGATGAATAAGGAGACAAGCTGAATGGCGATAAAGTAGATGAAAATAAAGAAGGTATGGTCTAGAAAGGTATTGGAAAGCTTGAACAATAGGAAATGTTGGTTGTATGTACGAGTGACGATGTGGAGGTAATAATCCCTATTGGGTATGAGCACTTGAAGATGATAATCCCTATTAATCATGAGCAATTGGAGATAGTAATCCTATCAGACATGAGTATTTGGAAGTAATAAGACCTATGGGAAACTAGTGTGTTGATACATGATGATGAAGCAAGTTTTTGGAAGAAGAGAACAACATGATGATGGTAAGTATAATATTTGAAATAGTAAGAAGAAAAACATGAACCAAAGATAAAGAAAGCTAGCAACCTCATGGGCATGATGCTTATTAATTTCTAACCATGGGTGTCTAGAACATGAGAATCCCTAGGTATTATGTTAGCTAACATGTAAATTAAATTTATAAGTAGGTGTGACTTTCACCTCAAATTTCAAGACCTAGACATTACTAATTTTTCCTAGGTTTGTGTTTTAGTAATTTAGGCAACCATTTCTTGAAAGGTTGGAAAAGGGTAAGTTTCATTCAAGTATAGTGGAAGTTAGAATTTATTTAGGTAGGAGATGAAATGAGTTGTAGAGAATTAATGGAATATCTCAAATTATTTTACACAAATGGATTTGGGTGACTAACCCACCCTTGGCATGCATTTTGGTAAGGCCTCACAAGCCTTTTGGACACTATGTAAAGAAGGGAAAATTTTGAGCATTTTTGCACATCAACAATTTTTAAGTATCAACTTGAAAATCTAGAAATTTATGGAGGTAAGTAATGAAAACATATGCCATCTTCAACATCACTCAAATTTTGTAGTGCCTCATTTTGATTTGACTATTGAGATAGACTAGACATTATTTTTTGAGGGCATTTGTTTAGAAATGACTTGATTTAATGATTGATATTATGATGATGAAACTTAAAATTTTAATTATCTGATTGAGTTTAAATGATGATTAATGAATGAGTTTATTTAAAGGTTTATTTGATAACATACAAGAATTATATGTTCAATGATATGGAGTAACTGATGGTATTGAATCATATGATTTGGATAACTTAAAATAGTAATGTTGGATACATTAACTTCCAAATGCTACCGATGGACGTGGGATTGTGTCAAAATTATATTGGACTGTAGATTGAGTCAGGGAACCATACAAGTTATGCGATTATGTTGTATTTTGATTTTGGATTATAAAATTATTGATGTGTTGATTGTTGTGTGTGCAAGCACAAGGAACATGCTTGCTAATTGATCCACATATGTGTATTGGGGTTGTATGGTTGGGTTATGGGTATCATTAGGAGAGGAGGAGAAACATTCATGTTTCCTTCTACTAGCACTCGTTTTCCATGGCCTACATTGAAATTCTAGGGACACTTTTACTCCAAGGTTGCATGTTGCCATGAGGGTAGGTTAGATATTCAATCACTCACAAGGATTAATTGAGGGGCACACAATAAGGTGATAAGATTATTCCTGAGTGACCATTAGTATCTCAACAAAGGGAATTAAACATTGAGTTAACATGGTGTCCAATGTTGTGCCATTTTCCCACCAAGAAAAGTTAGATGCTTGAAGGGCATGTGAAACATGACACCCTTGGAAATACAAAAAGGTAATTCTTGAAGGGCATGAGAAACATGTTACCCTTGGTATAGTTTATGAATTATCAATTTTATAGTGGAAATAAGGTTAAATGTAAAATTATGAAAGGAAATTACATTAACATGCATAGTTATTGAATTCAGAAAACAATTATAAGTTATACATTACTAGAGAGAAAAATAAATTAAATGATGGTAACATATTTTTTTTTTAACTGAAACCAAACTTTTATATTAATCAAGGGGGGCTATGCCAGTGAAAACAACATAAGCATACATATCAACAAAATTGGGCTTAAAGCATGTACATATTTATGAAACTAAAATGAAAAAATTTGGAGCCTTATCCATATCATATTCCCACTGAGGCTAACTAATTATGTCTTTAACCAACTGTCCTAATAGGAAAATTATTTTGAAATACATTCATTGGTGAGAAGATTCACT
>WSFP011468010.1:0-18121 GCA_009831015.1 Picea engelmannii
ATTCCGGCTGTGTTTTGAATGCTCCGATCCTTTTAATGTTCTGAGCCTACTGTTCCATGGTCTTACATTTCATAATATTGCTTTAGCTTTGAATGATCTTATATTGGTTTGGATAGGATATTTTTTAGACGAGGATGCCTGCTTCTATTTTTCTTGGCCCAGCTGTTGTGTTTGGATCTGCTTTTTATGAGTTTGAATGTTATGAATTTAGGATTGGATTTGTTTTTGGTTAAATATTTGTGTTGGAAGTTTGTTTTTTCGAAGGTCCCAGCGGAGTTGTGGATGCTGTGATTCTGCAATTCTTACTTTTATCAACCTTCGTAAAGCGAGGTGTGAAAACCAGTCACGAGTTTTTGTGTGGGTGGGCTTTTTGCCTCTCCACCTATAATAGTGACTACATAAAAACCTATTAAATACTTGTGAATGCATATTTAGTAAGTGGACGTATCGCCACAAGAAGCAGGTATAACTGGGAGTATTCTCCAAAACAAGAAACAGGCTCTCACTTATGCCTTTTTTTTAGCGTGCAATGCTTTTGTGTTTATAAACGGCGTTTAAATGTTTCAAGTGAACTTTTCTCTTCTCCCTACTCTGTTTTTTCATCCCTTTCATGCGATTGAGTGAAAGGTTCACTGAAAATTCGTCGACACTAAAACACTTGTACACTGGAAAAATCAGTAGCATTGATAACCAGTTCGAACTGTTGAAGGCCATAATGCCGATAAATGTATTAATTCTCGTGAATTGCGGAGGACCTTCATTACTGAGAAAAGGACCATTTCTCTTGACACGCTATTTATGTCTAAAATAAATGGTGAGTTGATTGCTGCCGAGTTTGCAAGGATAGTCAATTATTCTGGTTTAGTCTTAAAAGCCGTTCGTGGCAAATTGTACACATTAGGTGCATATTCCCACCTGGGGTGAGGTTTTAATTCCTTTTCCACCTGGGGTGAGGTTTTAATTCCTTTCACTTGGGTCCTGGGTTATTAACAGAATATATGACATCCGATGTGAGAGTATTCTCTTATTGCTCAAATTTAATGCATTATTTGTTTGCGGAGTATAGGACATTTACAATAATTGTACACACATGATGCATATTCTCACTTGGGCTGAGATATTAATTCCTGTCACTTGGCTCCTAGGTACTAACAGAATATATGACATCCGATGTAAGTATTCTTCTCTTGCCCAAATTTAGTGGACCATTTGATAGAAGAATATAGGGCATCCAATGTGAAATGATTTTAATGGGCCATCTGCTCGCAAAATTGAGGACGTCCATATTAAAGTAATATGTTATTGCTGGATTTTAAAGTGTCATTGTTTTCAAAGGATCTTTGAAAGCATTATCTTATCTTATTGATAGCAAATTATAGGGCATTTAGGTTTTATCAATGGAAGTATTCTGTTACTGCTCAGGTTTAATGTGCCCTGTTTTCAAAGGATATATGAAAGCATTATCTTATCTTATTGATAGCAAATTATAGGGCATTTAGGTTTTATCAATGGCTTCTCAGGTTTAATATTCCCTGTTTTCAAAGGATATATGAAAGCATACTCTGAAATTATTATGTTCAAGTTTAAAAATGTCATTTGCCAGCAAAATTTAGCGCCTGGGCATTTGATGTGATAGTCTTCTCTTATTGGTCAAATGCTACAAATAATAGAAGTATTTCACATTCTTAATATGTGAGTTAATTGTTGCAAAGATTTCATGATTCTTCTTGGAAAACAATCCTATTAGAATTGAAATTGCAATCCTTGTAGTGTAGTTATATGTGATTTAATGATTCCTCCAGACAAACCAGAGTTACATTTCAATGTTTAAATTAAATACCATCAAATTTAATGGTATTTCAAATCTTATTAAATTGATTGAAAGATTTGAGTCGTTCCTTGACTACTCTGAAAGGTTTCAGTGGCATTGGCTTTCAGTCGTTCCTCATTGACAACATTACTTGTATTAATGGCAATTTTTTTTAAAAGAGTGCGGTCTTAGAACTCTTTATGTCCCCCAGTTTTTTTGAAAGATTTCAGTCATTCCTCATGGAGAACTATACTTGTGGGCAATTTTCCAACTACTATATAGGAGTAGTTGCCTTTGAACTCTCACTTTGTATCGCTGCTTTGTAGTGAGTATGCACCTTTGTATTGAGTCATCCCTTTGAGCAATTCTATTGAATCAATAATGATTTATTTATTTTTAAACTGAACTCTGGAATATGATATTACAGAGAATAAAGGCTTGTTTTAGAAAAAAAAACTATCAGTGGCATCATTTGATTTCCTCTCTTGTCATCTGATCCTTTCAATTCCCATACCTGCTATTGCTACATAAATACCAACATGACGTGTATAAAGCCTACAAAAGACATTCAAAATACATATTGATTTATAGAATATTTGAGGGATTTGTAACTGTAGATTTACCTCCGCATGGATAGTAAATTGGTTCCTTGAGCTGCTGTCCAAGGTCTCCTCCATTAGCTTTCTCTTCTGTCCAACTTGAAGTTTGTTCTACTCCATTAGCTTTCTCTTCTGTCCGGGAGGTGTAATTTTTGTCCGTGTATTGAATGGAATATTTTATCCCGTAACAATTCATTTCAATTTCTGATATTTTTTCAAATTGTTAAGAATTCTTGAGAAACATCTAAGCCAGATGTTTTCTTCTTGTAAGAGCGTTTAATGTCTCTTCAAATACTTGTGGTTATCTTTTAGGTTTTTTCTTGAATCAATGCGCCCCAAAACCAGAAAAGAAAATTGTGGAAAAGAAAATTTTGTTTCCTTCGGGAAACCTGGAAAACCAGTTTGTCTAAAGAAAAACCCAATGCACTCTTATGGTGGAGCATGATGAGAAAAACTATGATGAGACAAAGCCACCAATTCCAAACTATTTATTTGGGTTGAGAAACCAGGCTTTAACTATTTATTTGGGTTGAGAAACCAGGCTTTGTGAAGGAGTTTTGAAATTCACTAGGAAATGGATTCTCATTCAAGTTAATGGCAATGGAAGGCTTTGAAAAAGAGCGAAGCATCTGCTTGACTTAATGGCAATGGAAGGCTTTGAAAAAGAGCGAAGCATCTGCTTGACTGTTTATTGCAATTTAATGACTAAGTGGATTCCTTGACCCCCTCCCACTTCTATCACCCTTGAATCTATATTAAAAAATTGGGAAAATTACATTAAAAAAGTCTACCAAAAGTAATAAAAAATCCAAAATCAACCTTGGCCATGGAAAAAACAGGATGTTGGTTTCCCAAGTTATGATCCAACACCAGATCTTGTTTTGTTCTTATACATGATGTCTATCTATCTCCTAGCATATAATCTGTAAAGTATACCTAATATTAATTTAAAAAACAAAACATTCCTGAAACTATTATGGAGTTTGGAATCTGCTTGTCTCATCTACCTGCCCATTTGGCATTGAATTGAGGTTTGAAATGTCTGGCTTCGGGGCAAGATGAAGAAGCTCTCTTTGTAATTGCTATATTATTGCTTACTTGGAGGGGTTACTGGTCTATTCTTCATCTCTTCTACCTAAGAATGTAATGCTTATTGTTCATCCTTCATCTGCTGTTGCTTCTGGCGATGCTCTGCCAAATCTCCATTACTGTGAGCCACTGATTAGATGGGCCTTGACTTGAATTTGCATAGTTTGGATCATCTGCATCATCTCGTCCCTCCATTCCGTAGATCAGGTCGCTATCTTGGTACTCCAGCAGCATGACACCTCTCATTTCTTGTTCCTGAAAGTTTTATATGCCTCCACAAATTCGATGGCCACAATGACATGCGCAGACACAACATGGACGAGTTTGTATGAGGTGCTTCTCTATTTTCTGTCTGTTCTGTCCCAATATCACCCAGAACAGAGCTCTTATCCCGTGGAGAGGAGTTTGAGTGCTCTTATTAAACTCTTCTCCACATGATCGTTTGATTTGTGAACTGTTTCGAAAGGAGTGAGCACATACTGCGAGCGATGTTTGTATGTGCCAAATTAAGGTTGATGACAATGAATTCCTCCATGTTGGTATTGTTCACATTATAAGTTGACAGTCCTGCCCTTCCAACGAATCGTTTGGAACCGTCCTAAAATAGAAACTGAGCATGCTTCTGTGGTAGAGAAGGAATGAATCCACTTGATATTAGAGATAATGTCTAATTAATGCTACATTTAGAGTTTAGAGATTGATTGGGTTTTCTGTGGTGTTCAGAGATTTTTCAACCTTTCCCTCCAAAAGTGGAGTACTTTGGATCTCACAACACACAACACTTGTTTAAGTGATATATATTATTTAAGTGATGTATCTTAAGTTATTATGCAATACAATTACAGTTTACAGTTTGTGTGTAATCTGTGTAATAACAACTCTCCTTATTTCTAAATTGATATCAGAGCTTGAGGTTGTTGTGCAGAGGCTGCATATCGTTGAGGGATAATCTGAAATGGAGATCACTGTTTCGGTGTAAAGGATGACACGCAGAGCGTCTAACGAAGGATAGCTGTATGCCAGCACACAAGTCACATCGTCATATCATTAGACGTCTTACATTCGGTGGAGATCTGCACAGACAGAATCAGAGTTGAGCAGAAATTGTCAGATGAGAATGCTGATAGAGAAGAGCTGGCATCGTGTTCTTATACGCAGCTAATCCTGACATTATCAGAAGAGGTCGCCAATTTGCTGCCGATGTCAGAGGGAGGTCACTAGTCTCAGAAAACCCTGCAAGTGCGTGAGCTGCAATGTATTAACATCGTTTTCTGACTAAGCTGCTAATCGCTGCAAAAAGCCATTTGTCCGCTATTGAGTTATATGGTTAGAGAGGGGACGTTGTGCAGAAAAATGACAACTTGAACATCAGTATTCGCTCGAAAGAGGGGAGTCGCCAATACATTCAGCTGTGCGATTGATAGATGGGATTGTTGTTCGCTGAAGAAATTCAAGTTGTTTAGAGACTAATCGCTGACCGGTATCTTATCAATTGAGGTTAGATTACAGATCCAGGGATGGAATTTGACGGGCAGGCAATTTACCCGTCAAATATGGTGCAAAATTTGGAGAAACCGTCAACATTCTTCTCTATATGCGTCAAAACGGGCATAGGAAGTGTTGAAACTGTCAAATTTGACGGCTAGGTCGGATTTGAAATTCCAACCCTGTACAGGTCTCTTTGCATATTGCAAGAAGGAGCCCTGTCATTGATGGGCGGGCGTATTTGAAATTCCAACCCTGTACAGATCTCTTGCATATTGCAAGGAAGGAGCCCTGTCATTGTGCAATAATAGTTACAACCAGCAAAAACAAAGTGCCGCCATTTCCAGAGATATGCAAGAATCTATCATCATCGCTGCTCGTTGCACTTCATTTGATGGTTGTGAGTTCAGTTTAGTGGACGCTGTTACCTAGAAAATGGAATCACAAATGCCGTTGATTGCTGCTCATGAATCACCCAGGTGGTCGCTTTTGTTGATTGCCACCAAGCATGATTGGAATATTAGATCAAAGTGATATGCTTTTGTTGTTATCCCCAAATTCCTTTATTCTTGAGATGCCATGCAAGTTCAAATCGCTCCCCTCATCATTGGTTGGAGACGGATAGGGTTGGGTTACCTTTTAGGGGATGTTTAAATAATTTGCAAAATGATCAATCATAGAACCTATTGACCCTAGCTTCTCATCTATCTCTCATTTCTTGTGCTCATGAGTTTGCATGAGGGTTTGGATCTTCTTTGTTTCTTTCAATTTTTTGAGATTGAATTTGAATCTTTACTACATACCAATCCATCTCTTGAGCTTTTCCACTAGTAAAGTGGTTGACTCCATTTGAGGGCCTTTGAAATTCCCCATTGACACTATTGCACTTGTTTCTCAACCTCAACTAAATTGCACATTACTCATTGAGTCATGGAAACCACCACTAGGAGAAAAAAACCAAGCCAATAGTTGAGACAATGTTACTTGACATAAGAAACCTTCCCCTACATAGGAATCTGCTCTCCCTTTTCAACATTGTGGGCCCTTGGGCTTGAGAGGCAGGGGACAAGAATCAAGAGGGATGCAAGAGCACTCTGGGACCACTTTAGAACCATGCGAGAGCCACTCTAGGACTAGAACCAATGGGATGGAAGAGATATCGACCAAAACCATTGATGACCAATATGACTTAAACAAAAGTAGGGAAGATCCAAAAGCAAACAATCCTTGTATTTCTAAGCATCACCAACCTAACGCATCAAGTTGTGGACGAGATTGAATGCCACATCTGCATATCTTGTTGAGCTTGCATGTTTATACACTTGTATAATGCGTCCATTACCATAATATCATGGAAGGGTCATAGAAAATGGTGCCTCCCTTTTGATTCTTATTAACTCCTCATTTAGTTGCACCTCCAGATTGGCAAGGTGATCGACCTCAACATTACGAGCTCTCAGAAGTTGAAAGAAGGATATGGATTCAAAGTTTTGCTAGATCCATAGTTCTTTGAATCAATTGATTTAGATTGATGTTTTGAATAGTAGATTATTATAGAAGAAACCATTGATGCTTTCTTTACCCCTTGAGACTTTAGCCAGTGTAATTCTTGAAACATTGTCAACACCTTTGTTTCATTGTTTGTGATGATGCCAAATCCTTAGGGAAAATCTATTTTTGCTTTTCCTTCAAGATAAAAAAGGATCTCCCATGCACTTGCCACCCTTGGTTTGTTGTTGGAAGCTCCATAAAAAACTAAAATATGTTGGTTTTATGTTGCTTTCTATCGTTGAAAGTTAGTGTTTTATGTTGCTTTCTATTGTTGAAAGTTAGTGTCAATATCCCATAACTTGATTAGTCTCTTTGATAGGAATATTCCAAGGGTGTTGAAATGTTTGAAAGGAGAGCTTCGATGCAATGCTTCTCACTCAAAACTTACAGTTTCCATCCCATTGGAGCAAATTATTTATTGATTGGCTACATGTGTTGGAGTAATATGGGCTTTAGGAAACATTTTTATTTCAAGCTAACCAAATTTTCCATACAAGGAATTTAGAAAATGCAAATAAGTACTCTTTTAAGCTATGGTTTGTTTGCAAAGCTCCTTGGATAGTGTTGCCAATCTTGAGTAATCAGAATTGTTCTTCCCAAATCTTGTATCATTAAAGACCACACTTAACAAGAGAATATGCATCCTAGAAATACATGTTTCATTGTCTCTTTCAAGGCTTGATATGAAGGACATCTTGAAGGTTCTTGGATACCACAACTATTCAAATTCTTTGTTGTCAAGATTTTTTTGTGCTCTAGATCCTAGTGAAGCCTTGGGGAGGACAATCCTCACTTTAAATGCATTTCCAAACAATTGCTTGTGGGGGAATATTTCGATCTATCAACTTGCACAAATATTCATACATGATTTGATACAAACCTCCTTTAGGTCCCCACATCCATGAGATTTGAAGATCAAATCTCATCAGAGTCACGCCACACAGATACATGAGCATGGACTCATATTGGACATTTAGGATGCTAGGGAGATCAAAAGATTTCCAACCAATCGATCTCGCTATCTTTTCCCCGCTCCCAATAGGATAGGTCATACAATGAGCACATTCCTTGTTTTGAAAGCCAACCCCTTATCCCCACTAGATCTTGTATTTGGGCTAGAGGAGGGTTGTTCATGAATCTTTTTTCCAAGAGAAAGATAGACTTCCCATTATGAGAAATCCAAGATAAATGATCTCTCATAAGCATTGTTGAGGCCTTGCATGGTTGCCAAACTAGAGAACCCCAATTGTCTAGAAGAGATTCATCATGACATCTTAGGTGTCCTCTTCTCAAGTATTTTATATGGATTGATTCTTTCAACCATTCAAGAGCACTCAAGACCAATGTCCAAAGTATTTTCGTCCCCATAGCTAGATTCATTAAAAGTACATTAATTATCGCCCTTAGGTACTTCCGTGGGTCCTTAATATCACTTTAATTATCCTTTGTAGATACCTCCCTAGGTACAATCTCCTTGGCATGTTTCAACCTTGAAACATGAGTAGTGTAGTCAATTGCCCTGTTAAGCAATGTGAAGTCAATTAATATTGATAATAAGTACAAGTATCCATCCATCCCAGTGAAATTCAGAGATGGGTTCCAACTTTTGCCTTACCACTCGATTTGGATTAGGGTTGCTCCTTTGGTTTCATGTTGTCATTGTACATGTATAATATCTTCACTCATTGCTTTTAGTTCTCCATGTACCTTTATATAGGGTGTTTTTTTGGTTCCATGTTGGTCCATAGTAAGTTTGTTGATGCTCATGTCCTTGCCTTGATCAATGTTATCTCTTATGGTGGTGTGGGTGGAGATAACAATCTCAACTATCGGTTTTTTTTTTTTGACTCTTCAATATGTGGTTCCTTTGAGTAATGCAACTCCGTAGATTCTTCTTGCTTTTATGCTTTTTGTGGGGGGTCATTCAAGCGCTTTTGTAGTTTTTTCTTTTGATTCAACCATGAACTCTTCATTTTATGTGTTTGATTCAACCCTCGTTGCTTACTAAGAAAAGTATTTGCAATGTGATTTTTTTTCTTGTACCAAAGCTTCATAAATTTCTTTTGCACGTTAATATTCGAGAATATCCAATGTGTCCATCCAAGGATATTCGAGAATAAGATCCACATCGTCCATATCTATTATAAAAAAACTTGAATGCAACACATATTTATTCATAATAATGTTCAAAATTAAAAAAACTCTACATTCTCACTCTCTACCCATGTGCTTTGGATATGCTTTGCAGGGACCTAGGATATTTTAGCCAAGTCAACATTTATGAATTATGCTTACCGTTACAGTTTATAAAAATAATGACCTTTTGCTGAAGACATCCATGAACATGCAGTAGGAAGTTTACAACTGAAAATAAGCCCTTACAAGATCCTTTATCCTTCGTCTAAAATTAGTTTTTCATCGAACATCTCCTCAAGGCCAAGTGACTTCACCATATGACAACATCATCCTTTAGATTAATAACTTAATTGGCATTTTCAATGAGTGGGAGATTTCAACTTCATCGATGTATGTATTTCTTCCGATTTTTTTGTAAATGGCATTTTGCTTGAAAAAAAACCATGCAAATATATGTAGGGTTTTGAAGAAATAGTTTACTCTTCAATGGATATCTTTTGCATGGCTAGGGTTTTGTGGCGATGAATTTGAAACGACAATAACTCAATATTGATCATAATCTCTATTATGACCCTAATTTGGAAATGCCACAACCATTTTGCTTCTAATGGCATCGGTTTTGTTGCAACTTGATACACCTTGATTCACATACATAGAGCATTGCAAGAATTTACAGGGAGGGTTTTGAGTGCAACTTGAAAGAGTTGTAACTCTTGCAACATTGCTTAGAAACACTATTATGACCTGTTGACGTGTCTAAATTTGCTTGACAACAAGGGGTACTCCTTGGTACACAGTGCCAACTAGACTATGCATCGTTTGGATTAGGAGACCCATCCAGATTCTTGCCCGTCTACTATTGCTACTTTTTGGGGTTTTGGTCGGTTACGGTCGGGTTTACTGATGAGGATGGATGATGAGTGGATATGCAATGCAAATATGTAGATGCAGAGTATGTATTTAAAATAAACTAATCTACTGCCAATCTACTCTAATCTATCATAGCTAGGAGCATACTAAAGTAACCAACGAGTTGTAAATGAGACCAAATTCTACAAAACCGCCACACAGGTCGCTAAAATAGAAGAGCATAACTAGAAACAAGTGCATGCAAATATATATAACCGGAACAATCTAAATTATATCACTGCATACGTTAACAATTCAACAATCTCAAGGCTTAAAGATATGTGAAAAAATACTTAAAATTGCAGGATAACATGGAGAGCATAAGATTTAATCTATAGGCAAGCACACATCCTTCTAGTCCATGTGAACAACATACATCTCCGCTTGAAATAATTCACAACAAAGATAGATTCACACACAAATGTTCCTTCTTTAGAAAATTGGCCCCGAGGGATTCTCAATATATTAACAAAGTATATGTTCTCGAATTAGTTCTTGGGTTTATACATTGCTTGAAAAGCTAAAAGTCCCTTCAAAATGAGTCTCTACTCTTTCTTATACAATTCTTAGTAACAACTAAGTGACCCTTTGCCTTCCTCTTGTAGAGGGTGTTACAAAATGGTTCAGTTTCCTATTTCCTAGGGACAAGTGTACACTAAAGACAAAATTGAGGTTGGTTGAGAAAAGACAAAATAAGAGGCAAAAATTAGGACTTTTCAGTGTGCTATTTTGCCTTATTCAAGGATTCATGTCTCTGAGATATAGTATCCACACTTCTAGTTGATCATATAATGAGATGATCCTTTTGTATAGTAGTTCTTTGAGTGCAATAACCTGCATGGCTGTGTTGTCTTCTAGGACTTGCATATCTTTAGATATAGTGATCATGAATGCTTGGATCATGGTGTGGAGTCTGGTCGGTTGTACAATGTGTTGTTCTATGAGGTCCATGGTTACTTCAGTAGCTGCCTCAATAATCTCTCACCTTTGATTGGTGCTCTCTTGGATTTTGTCGATTAATTCTTCCATAACCAGGGCCTGTCCGAGCTAGTCAGTGAGGGAAGTCGACATCCTCTGATTAGTTCTTGAGCAACCTTGTGCAATTTCGAACATGTTGCCATTGACTTAGTCGTTCATTTCTCTGCTCTTTGCCCAACTTGCTCACAACGGTCTAGTGAGTGGATATCAATTCTTCTTTCCATTTTAGAGGGACGATAAAGTTCAATTGGCGTGTCAGGATTTTCTATGATCCATTGGTCAAGGTAGCCTATCCTTTCTCGGTTCGTGCTGAACTGCATGAGCTTTGATTGCACCTGACTATGCTGATCCTTGATTGTAGCTGCCGTCTGCTGGAAGATATGTAGTGTGTACATGTCTATAAGAGCCTCTTCCAGATCTGTTCTCAATTTCTCAGCACTTGCTTTGTAGTTGTGTATGTTGTTTTCCTCGACTTTTACCTGTCAGAGCTTGCTTTCAAGTTCCTTGATTTTCTCTTCTTGGTTTTGATTCTGCTGGCATAGCCTCCAGATGTTGTCTTCGTTAGCGTTCATAAAGGTGGAACCAACTGTGGTAGTGGTTGTTGGGTTTTCCCTTACATCTCCATTATGGGAACGTGCGCGACCACTGAGATTTCCATTCCTTCAGTTGTTGGTACTTTCTTCAACTATTCTTGCATGATCCTGTAGATCTTGCTATCATAAGTGAAGCTTCTCAAATCAAGTACTTCGCTTGGTTGAAACAATGTCTAGAGTCCGAGTCCTAACCCACTAACTGATGTATTCGTGTTGACGCTTGCAGTTGACACCTTGGGGGATTTGTATCTATTGGGTGAGTGTCATCACCTCTATTCCTCGTATCTTTTTGCTTCTTTTTTGATTCTGCTGCTTTGCCCACTGCTTCTTTGGTTGTTCTTTTCACTGTTGACTTTGCAATTTCTTCTTTTTGTTTGGTCTCTCTTTCTGCAACAACTTTTGCTTCTGCCTCGGCTTTGGCTTTGGATTTTTCTACCTCAGTCTTTCATTTTTCTTGGCAGCATCATTCTTCTTCTTGTGGAATTTCTCCTTATTCCTTATTTTCTTGTCGACTACTGTTTCCTCTTCTTCTCTTGTCGATCTTGAGTGTACCGAGGTAGAGGTGGGGGGTGAGTCTTTGTCCACCTCCTCTTCTGCTTTCTTGCTTCTTCTTTAGCTCTTTCTTCATCAAAATTTTTTCCTTTGGGTTGGCCACGTCTTTGGAAGATTACGTTGTCATAAGTCTAAGCATTTTGATGTACTTCCTCCTCTTCTCAGATATCCGTCGTGTATTTCCAAACCTCCTGGAGCACAAGCTTATCTGGCACAAAGCGAGGGAGGAGATGAGGGGGCTTCATCGCACCATATTCTCTTATGTAGGTGCCATGTTCCATGAGGTGCCAGTCTCCAATCCTTCTTATGACTGCCATTGCCTTGTCAGTCATGTAGGGGGCTGTGATGCAGAATATGAACTCATACAAGGGAGCCAAAAAATGTTCACATATATTTTGGTACTCTGTCCGATACTTGTGCTCCCAGAGCACTTTGCAGTATACATGGATGGTTGAGTCCGAGGATTGCTATTTCTAACCCATCCTCGGGTATCAATGGGCCACACACACAATGTCCAAGAGGTATGAGGACATGTGAAAGCTTGAGAATGTTCAAGGCTGAGCTCCTTTGATTGTAGAGATCGCCACTATTAGATTTTCTGATAAGATATCATCCTGATTGAATGATACTCCCTTGTTTGCCTAGTAATATATCAAAGGCATATATGATGGAGAAAATTGGGATGCATATGGTTCTCCATATAGCCGACATAACATAGCTACTAGATATTGATAAGGCCTTCTCAGAGAGCTTGTGGGGTACTCTCTATTGGGATTGTACTTGAACTGTTTGTCGACCTTGTACCATTATGGAAATAGATCCTCGAGAGTGTATTCAAATTTGTTGAGGAGTTCGTTGTCCAACTTCTTAGTCCCTCTCTCAATGTGATAACATTTCACAGATACTCTAGCTTGAACGAGGCCATGGGATCTTTTCTAGTGTTGCAGACATATGTGTCATTCACATCTATGTTTTTCGGGATCCAAGTGATGGCGTCTGCACAGGGGAATACTGTCGGGTGGGCGACTACTATGAATATGCTGGATTTTATGATTTTTTTGAATATTTTAATCTCTTGTTGATCTTCGACATTAGTGGAGAAATTAGACTTCTTAAACATGTGATACACCTCTCCCCACTTTAGTGTTTCTCCATCCTTTTCCAGGAGTCCTGATGTGTCATCGTATGTGGCTCTGATCACTTAGGGTTTCCCTTCGGTCTACTGACCACTACCAGAGGCCTCAATACCAAGTGTCTTAC
This sequence comes from Picea engelmannii, assembly GCA_009831015.1. Lineage (NCBI taxonomy): Eukaryota > Viridiplantae > Streptophyta > Pinopsida > Pinales > Pinaceae > Picea > Picea engelmannii. The sequence goes on from WSFP011468010.1 coordinate 12,963, forward strand.
TCCCTATCTTCTTCCGCAGGGACATATTTGGACCTGGAAGAAAAAGGTGGGTTTAGTGAAGAGATTTAAGACAAATAATACGAAGTTGAATGCAACATGATAATTTTGAAATACCAGAAGATTCACTTGAACTGTAACTGGGTAGAGGGTCGTCATCTGACGATGATGAGATGATGGACGACATGTTGAACAACTCGGTGAAGGTTTGAGGAGAAAAGAGTGAAAATTGTGCTCACAAGGTGAAATCAAAGGTCTTGAAGTTAACTCCTTGGATGGAAATCAGAGGAGTTGATAACAAGTGTTCTGATGTGCATCAGACAAGTTAGTGCCAAAGCCTTCGACGTGGCTTGGGGAAGTTCATGCCAAAGCTTTCAAAAAGCTTAGGGAGAGCTGGTTGAAAGGGCTCTGGTGTATTATCGGCAGAGTTAGTACCAATTCCTCCGATGGGAATCTAAGGAGTTAGTGCTAAGTGCTCCGATAGCATACCAAAGAAGTTAAGTTTAAAGTCTCCGAACTGTGTGGGGTTTATCAACGAAGTTGTCGGGGACTCCTTCGATCATACCGAAGGATTCAATAAGAACTCCTTCGTTATGATCAAAGGAGTTAATAATAAGTTAACTTTTGCTATGTCGATGGTGAAAGTGCCAAATAAACTTGTAAGACCTTTCAAAACTTGGTTTGTTGTGGTTGACCTAGGCCAGTCTGGGGGAAAAACTTGGATTATATTGGCTTGTCAGTGATAGTGGTCTTGACGGTCATGGTCGTGTCGAATATGGGAAAATTTAGGGCTTGCACCGAATAGAAGTAGCGTCGATGATAATAGGTTTCGGTCAAAGGCGAGACTCCTGTGAGGGGTTTGGATTGGGGAGGTTTTTCGTTCGAGCCTAGGGCCTTGGTGAAGGGAGATGTAGAGCCATAGGGTCAATCCTGTTAAGCAAGTGGTTGTGGTAATTTTGTGGATGGTTATGGCTTCTAGGGAGTGAAACTGTAAGAACGAAACAAGGCTTATCCTTAATCGAAAAAACTAACCCTAGATTGCAGAGCAGGGTTGGTGTTGGTCACTATAATTGCTTATTAACTAAACAATCAAGTGTTACACAAATTGTCAAGCCAGAGAAATCTATTTATTTCAAAGGCAATCACACACTATATATGCTCAATCTCAAAAACAATCTAGAGTTGTAGTAAAAGTACACTAATCACACCTTGCTTTGAACAGACTGAAGTTCTACTTTGAATTACAGAAAAAAAATCTATCTATTGCAGAGTTTAAGATTCAAAGAAAAATAATTATTAGAAGAATCCTGGATTATATTAAGAAACAACAACCTAGGAAAAGAAATCTTTCAACATACTACAAGGAAGACTAACTATTCTGTAACAGAGAACATGACCCTATTCCCCAAAGCAAGAATCTTCAACACCTGTCTCTGACTATCACACTTTCATAAACTTATTACCAATCAAAATGATTAACAAGTACTGAAGGCTAACTATTCTGTAACAGAGAACATGACCCTATTCTCCAAACAAGAATCTTCAACACTTGTCTCTGATTATCACACTTTCATAAATTCATCAAGCAGAATTACCAGTCAGAATGATTAACAATTACCTAGGAATGAATTGTATGAAAACAATGTAACAATCAGTAAAACAGAGTTTCAACAAAACAGAGTTCAGTAAAGTAGAGTTTCAGCAAAACAGAGTTTAAACAAGGCGTGAACAAAAATAATACTAACACACTACATAACTAATGGGTGAATCTTGTGAAGAAGGTGGGCCCTCTCCTTCTCACAAGATTCCCCGGAAATGAAATGAACTAAGAAGAAATGCTTAGAATAATCTTTTATTCATCTGTCAATTGTATCATGTTACAATATCCAAAGTGAGCATGCCCTTCTTTGTAATTCCTTTCTAGCCAAAAAAATCCTTCCGTCTAATGATGATTTCCCCTTATTTAAAGAGGAGAATCCTCTTAATACAATTGATCATAAAATTACATGTGTACATACGAATCCTATTCTTAGTCAGATCTAATCTACTATGCTGGAATAGGATATTCTGATCTCTCGTAGCAAAATGCTGTTACAGTAGTTGGAATGGTGCTGGGTTGAGGTGTAGCTGTTGCGGCAAGTGTAACAACTTCTTTATTTATCTTCTTGTTACTGCTGTTGTATAGTGTTTCAACATCGCAAATCACGAACTGTTTCAACAACGAGATTTGCGTTCTGTTTGACTGTTTCAACAACGTGGTCTCAAGCAACAACGATGGTTGGTGCTGGCTTAAGGTATGGCTGTTGCGGCCAATGTAACAACTCCTTCTTGTTACTGCTGTGTGAATTGTTGTTCCAGCATCGCAAATCACAGACTGTTTCAGCAACGAGATTTGCATGTTGTTGACTGTTTCAACGGGTCTTCAAGCAACAACAATATATAATCTGCAGTTCAAACTGTTTCAGCAACTATATGTTTCTGATTGATGGCTAAGTATGAGAGTAATGTAAAATTATATGTAAAATAAATTAAACATATAACAAAGAGAAGAAACGTTATATACCTTTAGAAAGATAGGTTAAGGTGATAATGTAGGCTTAAATGCGAGTGGGAAAATGATGTAATGATAGTAAAAAGTATGAACAAAAGGTACATTATAGAGTCCTAACATCCCCCCAACTAAAAAGGTTGCATGTCCTCAGGCAACTTCAATCTGAATCAGAATCCGGATACCGACTCAGAGCGTGCAAATTACTTAAGCAGTAGCTGTGGAAAGTGCTGTCTATTGGAGCTCTGAATCCTTGAACACGTTGTAGCCTTTGCTAAGCTGTTGTTTCAACCTTCTTGGACAACTTATGATGAACTTGATATTTCTCTGCTGGCATCCACGGAATAGGAAAAATTGAATTGATAACCTATCCAGTTTTCAACACATTGCTGAACACATTTGATGTAGCTAGGTACCCGGGAGATTGCTGTCTCAAGATTGGTAGGACTAAAGGGATTTTGCTCCTACCTTTTCTCAGAAGATTGTTTCCAAAACATGTTATTTGTTAGTAGGGAAGCGATCTCTATGGATTTAATAAACTATTGACAATCCTGAAGTACTGTTGTCTGTAGTTGCCGAATATATTGAATCATCCCTGGTTTCTTAAAAAATTGATAATACTCTGCAACAAAGGTGGTAGGGTTTTGTGGTTCTGGCCATATCCAGAGGAGGCAGTTATCTTCGTTATGCTTGGCAGCTAGGAAGTCATTCTGCCATGTAATCTGATTGTTAAGGAAGGAGTTGAGTGCCCGAATCTGGATATCACCGACAAGAGGGTTAAGGTTAAGCTGTCGGTTCTTAGGGATGGCCTCATTATGAAGATATACCTCACATAGGAGGCGCTGATCAATAGTAGAGGCTTCTGCAAAAGTTCTAACAAAATCTGCTGGATTTAACACTGCGTGGGGTTTGCCTTATTTGATTGATTTAATCTGAAAAAATGTAAGTCGTTCTATGAGGAAAATAGAGTAATTAGAGGATGGTTTCCTAGCAGCCAACAATTTTTGTGCCAAGTCAAACATCAGGAGCAATTTGCCTTTTAGCTCTTCATTCTGCTTCTTATGGGCACAAGATTCTTGGCGTGTTTGCTCCAAAGCTTCCCAGTTTGAATAGATGTGGTTTAGCCAAAGTAGTCTGTGCTCATGTAGGCTTTTGTTCTGTGTAACAACATACTCTTTTTTCCATTTGTCCATTATTGCTTGCTCATCCCATGGTTGAGTTTGTGTTTCAACATCGCAAGTGATAGACTGAGGTAGGGTCTGAGTGGCTCGTTCAACAAGAGTATGGGTGCTGATCTTGTTAGGAGGGGAAGATTCATCAATAGGCAGTGTTTGTACAACTTTACTAATAAAAACAGGGGCTTCAGATGTGACAGTTGTTGTAGGCCAGGGTTCATTTTGAATTTTGGAAGGTCCTACTGGTTCTTGTGTAACAACAGAGTTTTCTTCTTTGACTGCAAAAGTCGTAGGTGCAGGGGAAGCTCCAGGCATTGGAATTTGAGTTACTTTGTAGCTTGCTTGATAATAAATGTCCCCACATTGACTGCACATATACTCTTTACACTGATTCTCTTTTGTGTTTTCCTTTGTCATGGTCGCTATGCGAGCTAGGGTATACAATTTAAGTTCCTTGTCGTAGGCTTCCTTTACCATTCTAGCTCTTGCTTGTAGGTTTCCAGTTCAGACCTTAGGAACTCATTTTCTTGTAAGACAAAGGCCATTGTTGGTTCTGGTTGTTGATATTTCATGGGTGTATTAAGAGGGGTGACTGGTTCTTGTGTAACAGTCACAGCCGCACTAGCTGGTTCTTGTGGAGCAGCTACAGGATCAACAGTTGATTCTTGTGTTTCAGCTTCTTGATGTAGAGAAAGTAGTGTTGCGGCACCGTGGGCATCTGATGTTAATATTATGGTAGCTGCGAAAGGTATTTACCCCCACGTGTGAACCTGACGAGAATAGAAGACTCCGGGAAGCAAGAGAAACCCTAATGAGTTGGCTAATAACCCTAGAAGCCTTGTCGGCTCAAGAAGAAATTTATATTAGGCTATTAGCCTCCAAGAGAAGAAGTCGGCCAGAATTAATAATAATATACTGAACATACACATACCCAGAAAGAGAAGTCGGCCCCAGTAAACTGGTAGGATTACTATAAATACAGGGCGCCAGTTCTCATTTGTCACATCTCAGGACTGCAGTTTTCCCAGTTGGTGCGCACTGCAGTTGCAGTCTGGTGCGTAGGTTTGGAGGAGGGTTGTAGGTGCAGCTGCAGCAGTAGCTAGTTTCAGTATTGGCTTGGATATCTCTTGGCTAGGGTTTGGAACATCTGATCAGTCTTTTGTGTTGCGCTATCCTTGGGGAGAGATGTGTTGCTCTTTGTTTGACTATCTAGCCTAGGGTTTGCTTCCGGAGGAATTCTCAGGTCAAGGTTAAGGTGCTCGGAGGGAGGCTTCGGCCTGTGGTTGGGTGACGAGCGTATCGTCAATGGTAAAACGAGCACACCATCTTCTATATTCTAACAGGTTATGGGCCCACACCCCTTCAGTCAGCCTAAAACGCTGGAAGGAAACATAGCCGCTAGATATTGAGCTCGTTGAGGAACTGTCGCTAGGGTTACT